>VNJZ01007674.1:69367-87504 GCA_008042795.1 Drosophila asahinai | reverse complement strand
TTGGGTAGCCTATGACCCGCTTGAACTTGTGCGGACAGCGAAGGAAAGACTACCTGTTCTGATAGATCAGGGTCTGGCGGACCAGTTTCTGAAAGAACAGCTCAGGCCAGAACTGCTCCAGGAAGCCGCACGGAATGCAGGGCAGGAACTTATCCTGAATCTTCGTCCTGATTACGATCACAGCTATTATTTTGTAGCCAGTTTTATTGCAGATCATCTCAGATATTTCGTGAGTAAACTACGATGAATAGATTGTGAGTTTTTTGGATCCGGAATTTTTTGGCTTTGAGTGGAGATGAAATCTGTTAGGGGCATCTTTCAAACTGTAAAATCAGCTGACAGCTTTCTGCTCCTTCTATCCGGAATCAGACATGCAATGTTGCTCAAAGATCAGAGATGTCGTCATTGAATGGTAGGATTGAAGCGATCGGTATGGACTGGTTAACAGAGAGAACTTGATGTAACGGTGACACATGACTCCACGTGCTCACAGTCCAACTTACCTGCTGGCCTTCTGGCCTCTCGTATTGCTTGCACTGATTGCACGCCTGACATTTGGCGGAATTGCTTCCCCTGCGACACTAATCGACGATCCCCTCAACACCCTTACAAAGCTGAGCATTCTTTGCGACGATCTAAGCACTTCGTCTGATCCAGACGGACAGCACCATCGCTCAACTGCCCCCGATGATGACGGCTTTCTTCTGTCCGAAGCATTGGACCTGCTCGTTGTAGGCATCGTTTTCTGTCTTTTTGTGGGATTATGTGTTGCTGCCATTCGTCAGTCATGGATGTTCACATTCATCCGGGGGCCGCCAACACCAAAACGGACTTCTCTCTGCCCGCAGGGACCTCCTGCCTGATCTGAATTGAAAGAGCCGCTCACCTGCCATGCAGGTGAGCATTTTGTGCTGTCTCTTCAGGTCCCTTCACATGTTTCGTATTATTTATTTTTCACTCCCGTTTTACGGGACAATGGTCGCTGCCGCCATTTTCTCGGCTACCACTACCTACGCTGCCGTCGGCACAGAGAAGCCTCGCCCACCTTTGAGCAACCGTGTTCTTCCTGCGTCCAGAACCAAAAAAAATCCCTTCAAAACTGAACAGATTCTTGTAACGGGATTAAGTCGATCCTCTGCCCTTACGCGTCCCGCGGGCCAAACGACTTATAGTTCCGACAGAAATAGTTTCGCGAACCAGGTTAGCCAAAGTGTTGCCGATATGGTGGTGACCATTCCTGGCGTCAGCTTCACTCAGGGGAATGGCCCTCGCGATACGAACGTGTCCATTCGTGGCTCAGGAGATCGTCAATCATGGGGACTTAAAAATATTCAGGTTCTGGAAGATGGGTTCCCCATGACCCAACCCGATGGGACCGCCCGGGCCGATTTGATTGATCCTCATGCCTATCAGGGTGTGGATGTTTTCGAGGGGCCTGCCTCAACCCTGTATGGTAATTACGCCATTAATGGTGCCATCAATTTCCGCACGCGAAAGGGCACAGACATCCACGGACTGGAACTGGGCTCCGATTTCGGCAGTTTCGGGATGTTCAACAATTATGCAACGCTCGGTTTTGGCAATAGACACTATGATCTGATGATCTTTGGCAGCGATGTGCGTGGAAACGGCTTCATTGCCAATAGCCGTTATAATACCTCGACAGAAAATATGCGGCTGCGTGTCAATCTGACGTCATCGGATCGTCTTATCCTGAAATTCGTCAACAACGTCACGGATGCTTTTCTGCCAGCAAGAGTGTCACTCAACCAGTATCGGGCCAATCCTTACCAGCAAGGGTGCACCAATGCGTCCAGTGCGGCGGCAGGCTGCGCGTCTGTCAATCTGCTGGTCAATGGCCGCTATGGCGCGAAGGTTGCCATGAGTCCTGAAGCCGCCGGATTGGGCCGCTTTGATCGACGCACGGTGGTTGGCCTGCGCTGGGAGCATGATTTCAACAGCCACACAACGTGGCGAAACCAGTTTACTTACGATCAGCGCCATATCGATCAACCCACGTCGCCCACGGCGTATGTCGGTCCTTATAATTCCTATAATGTCAGTAGCGACATCACCAACCACGCCGAACTTGCTGGCAGAGCATTGGAAACGTTTGCTGGCGTCAGTTTTGATTATCTCGATTTTGGTTCGCAGACTTACAACATCATGCCCCTTGGCGGTGCGACACGGGGGGCCATGAGTTCCGAAAGCTACGGGCACCAGTGGAATCTTGGCGTACGCTTTCAGGAAGACTGGCATTTTGCACCTGACTGGCACATCGTCGTAGGGCTTGGCGGCACATATTCCGATATTGGCGCAACCGAAACACTCTATGGCTACTCCGCGATGGCCAGAAGCCAGCGAGCCATCACAGCCAATCGTTTCTATTTCAATCTCGCGCCAGAAGGCGCGTTGATTTATACGCCGTCAAAAGACTGGACACTGCATACCCGTGTCGGCACAGCCTATGGCACGCCATCTTCTTCCAATCTTTTCATTACGCAACAAGGGGAATACGGGAACAATACACAGCTGAAAAGCCAGACAAGTGTCGGTATTGATCTGGGCGCCGACTGGCACCCCTCCTCGACGGTCAGCATTCAGGCAACAGGTTTTTACGAGTTTTATAAAAACGAGTTGGTCAGCCAGTCTGCCGGGGTCAACACCGTTGGCTCCTACACTTTCAACGCACCTGCGTCTGAACATCGTGGTGTTGTTCTTGGTGTGGAGTGGAAACCTATGCCGAAAATGCTTCCCGGCGGTCGGGTTAAACTGAGTTACACCTACGATAATCAGGTTTATACCAATTACACCGAGGTTCTTTCCAACAGCACGCTCTCACGCAGCTTCAGCCGTAATGGGCACTATATCCCTGGGGTCATTCCCAATTTTCTTAATGCCCGCTTTCTTTACGACCAGCCTGACGGTTTACTGGAAGGGCTGGGCGGATATGCGGAAGTTACGTGGCGTGATTCTTACTGGCTAGATAACGCCAATCGTCTGAAAGCGCCGGGGTATGCGCTGCTTAATCTTGAAATGCATTATGATCCTCCCGCCCGGTTCGGCTGGGCGCATCGTTTGCACTGGTATTTCGAGGTGCAGAACGTTGCTAACCAGACTTATATCGCAGGTGCCACCAACATCAGCGATAAACTACAGGCCAGTGGTCAGCAGGCTGGTGCCACGACACTCATGAACAGCACAGGTTCCATCTACGCAGGCTCGCCCCGTGCGTATTTCGGCGGCGTGCGCATCAGGTTTTGAGGGATAGTACCATGACCATACACAGTGCCACTCTCTGGCCAGACCGTCGCACGCTCTGGCGCTGGCATTTCTTCGCAGGGCTGTTCTGCCTGCCTTTTGTGGCTTTTCTTTCTCTGACCGGGGCGGTTTATCTTTTCAAACCCCAGATTGATGACTGGATTGACTGGCGATATGACCATCTGCCCACAGTTCAGTCGCCCTCTCCCAAGCATGACGTTCAGGCTGCTTTATCAGCAGTGCCGCAGGGGGCTTTCCTGGCTTATGAACTTCCGCGGACTTCGGAGAGTGCCGCACGTATTCTGGTCAGCAGACCAGACGGAGAGGCCGTGCGGGTCTATGTGGACAGGAACACCCACACCATTTTGAAAACTGTTCTGGAAGAAAGCAGATTTGAGCGGCTGGTCTTTCGGCTGCACGGCCAGTTGCTTTTGGGTAATGTGGGTTCTGTCATTATGGAAATGGTTGCATCATGGACCATTGTGCTCATCGTGACAGGCCTGCTGCTGTGGTGGCCACGTCATCAGCGCGGACTGGCAGGCGTTGTCTATCCACGTCTTGGAACAAAGGGACGGACCCGTTGGCGAGACCTCCATGCGGTCACTGGTGTTTGGACGTCAGTATTTCTGGTGCTGTTTCTGGTGTCCGGTCTACCGTGGTCTTTCGTCTGGGGACATGCCCTGCAATCGGTCGAGAACACGGTTGGTCGCCTGACCTCTGTCAAGGAGTGGGAAATTGGCGCGATTCCAGCCGCCACGGTCATAGCAGGGTACCCGGTCGGACAACCACATAACCTTCCCGTAAAAGACAGTATGGATATGCCCGGTATGGACATGCCAACCGTCTCCACTTTTCCGGCAGGAGACTTGCTAAGCAGCCTGAATACTGTTGTACAGACTGCGAGCACTCTTTCCCTGCCTGCTCCGGTAATCATTACACCGTCTGGCTCTCTGTGGACGGTGCGTTCCGACACACAAAACCGACCTTTGCGGAAAAGTGTGACGGTAACACCCGACGGCCATGTGATGACACAGGAAACGTTTGCCCAGAAAGGCTTTATGGATCGGATCATTGGCTACGGTGTAGCGGCGCATGAGGGCCAACTTTTTGGAGGGATAAATCAGGCTATCAACCTTTTAGTGGCAGTCGGCTTACTGATGATGAGCAGTGCAGCAACAGTGTTGTGGCTTAAACGCAAACCTGTGGGCTCCTTGGGGGTTCCGCCGGCCATGCCCTCTCAGAAATATGGGATTGTCGGTATGACGACCCTTGTCATTCTGGGGCTGCTTCTACCAGAACTGGGGGGCGCATTATTTGTTCTGGTTCTCGCAAACCGGATGTTTGCGAGATTAGGCCCGACCTGACATCAGGAGGATGGTAAAAGCCGTCTGAGTTCGCTTGCAATCTGATGGGCACTGGCATCAACGGGGATCATGCCAACCAGATGATTTTGTCCGTCCATGAGGTAAAGGAGCGAACTATGATCGACGAGATAGCCTGAACCATTGGGGGCACGACGTCGTGCTGAGACATGAAATGCCTTCATAACCGGCTGAAGCTGGCTTTCGGATCCAGTCAGACCGACAATATGAGGGGAGAAACGTTCAACATACTCCTGTAACACTGCAGGAGTATCACGTTCGGGATCAACTGAAATGAATACGGGAATAATGTTTTGTCCCCGCTTACCAAGCTCATCAAGAGCGGCTGACACGGTCGCTAGTGTCAACGGGCAGATATCTACACAGTGCGTATAGCCAAAATACAGAAGCGTATAATGCCCTTCAAAATCCGCCTGACTGACAGTCTGCCCATGACCATTAACCAGAGTGTAAGGCCCGCCAATCTGTGTATGCTGCTGCGACGTCAGAAATAGTCTTAGTCCCGCAGCCCCAGAAAACAGGAACATTATGATACAAAGAAGAGGAAATATCTTTTTCCACTCCTGTCGTCTCGAAAGAGGGACTTGCTTGGTTAATGCAATTTTTATGGGTTTCTTGCGAGTCATCGCGCCATCGTAGCAAACAGTACGTCGGACGACAGCAAGACATTTCTTTTCAATTTCCATGGCCGCTTTTTATTGCCTTCAAACATAAAGCCGACCTTCCGTTCTCCCCCCATAGTGGCAGATAACCGACCTTCCGTTCACCCCCCTAAGCCGTCTGTCAGCTCAGCAGAAAGAGCAGACAGGCAGTAGTCGCCTCATGTCGGACGTCCAGTAGATCGCGGCAGGCTCCTGAAACCGGACGTTTCGGGCTTGTGCCCTTACTCGAGATGCTGAATGACGACCCTATTAGAGGAGCCCGTGCAGGCCCATTTCCAGACCTAGTAGCAAAAGGAAGATCAGGAAAAGTCGCCGGAACAGTTGGGGGCTGATCCGTGTACGGATCACCTGTCCGACCGCCATGCCGAGCAGTGCGGGAATGACGGCCAGTGTCGAGATCATAAGATTTCCGGCTGGGGCTGCGCCATGCCATAATAACCCGGTCGCGAGGGCGATTGTTGAGACGGTAAAAGACAGACCCAGCGCCTGCACAAGATCGTCCCGCTCCAGGTTGAGCGACTGGATGTATGGCACGGCAGGAATAACAAATACGCCCGTCGCACCCGTCACCAATCCGGTCACAAGGCCAATTACCGGCGACAGCCACGGCTCCCATCGCGGCGAGACGTTAAGCGGCTTGGCGAGCAGCGTATATGCCGCGTAGATGACGAGCGCGATACCGAGGCCGACAGTCGTGAGTTCGGTTCCTTCACCCGTCAGCAGCATAGAGCCGAAAACAGTGCCGACGATGATCGTCAGCATCATCGTCCAAAGGCGGCGGATCAGCATTCCAAACCGACGGCCCGCTAGAAGCTGCCAAACATTGGTTACGAACGAGGGCACCAATAGAAGGGCCGCGGCAACAAGCGGAGACAGAAGCGACCCCAGCACACCCATAGCCACTGTTGGGAGGCCCATCCCGGTTACGCCCTTCACGACGCCCGCAGCAAAGAACGTGGCGACGACAGCAGCGATCAGAGAAGGAGAATAATCGAACATGCCACAGACTTAACGATCCCAGCCGCGCCTACAATACGGAAGGTCCGAGTGTAGGCTTCGGCTATCCCGAAGGTACAGGATGCATTAGATTGCTCCGATGCGGTTCGATCTTACAGACCTTCGGTTGTTTCTGGCGGTAGTTGATGCCGGGAGCATCACCCACGGCGCTGCCGAAGCGGGCCTGTCGGTTCCTGCGGCTAGCGAGCGGCTCCGCGATATGGAGGCGGCGGGAGAAGTGACTCTTCTTATTCGGGGGCGTCGCGGCATAGCGCTGACCGAAGCCGGGGAGATGCTGGCACACCATGCCCGCACGATCCTGCACCAAATGGCCCAAATGCGGGGCGATATCGGACAATATGCCAAGGGGCTGCGGGCTTCGGTACGCGTCTTCGCGAACACCGCCGCGATTACAGAGTTCCTACCTGAGAGCCTTGCCCCTTGGATGGCTGCTCATCCCCAGATCGACGTTGACCTGAAGGAGCGCGGGAGCAGTGAGATCGCCAGAAGTGTCAGCGCAGGCTTTGCTGAGATCGGCATACTGTCCAGCGCGGTCGACACGGGTGATCTGATCATACGGCCCTTCGCGATCGACCGCCTCGTTATCGTGGTGTCCAGAGAGCATCGGTTGACCGGGAACAGAGCGGTACGGTTCGCCGATCTGCTCGGAGATCAGTTCATCGGCATGGCGGGCGGTGCTCTGCAAGATCATATCGAAGATCAGGCATCCCGCCTCGGGGCGAAGATGAAGATACGTATTCGTCTTGGCAGCTTCCAGGGCATTTGTCGGATGGCAGGATCTGGGGCTGGCATCGGCATCATTCCTGAATCTGCCGCGCGACGTTGCTAACGGTCGACACAGATCAAGCTAGTCCGGCTGTTAGACGAATGGGCGACACGCCGCCTGTCTTTGTGTGTGCGCGATGAAAGCGATCTCACCGCGCCCGCGAAGGCGCTATACGATCACCTGTCCCAAAGAGTTCCGCTGCATCCAGCACTCGATCCCTCCTAGATAAACACAGCCCCGTAATGCGGTGGATTTCATCCTGACAGACCCGCCCTACCTGATGAACTATCAGGGCAGGGACGGGCGGAAGGTTCGCAATGACGAAAATGCGCGTTGGCTCCCGCCAGCCTTCAACCAGATGCACCGTGTTCTGAAATGGCAGGCTTTGCCATTTCGCTCTATGGCTGGAACCGTATCGACCTATTCGCCGATGCCTGGAAGGCAGCGGGGTTCCGCATGGTCGGGCATATCGTTTTTCGTAAGTCCTATTCACCCTCTTCCCGGTTTTTCCGGTATGAACACGAGAGCGCTTATCTGCTGGGCAAGGGGAATGTGACACCACCTGCAAAGCCCATCCCGGGCGTGCTCGACATGCCCTATTCCGGCAACAAACTGCACCCGACGCAAAAGCCGGTAGCGGCACTCCTTCCCCTGGTGGAAACCTTCTGCTCGATGGACGGGCTGGTTCTGGACCCGTTTGCCGGTTCGGATTTGTCGCTGGTGGCGGCGCAGCATCTTGGGCGCAACTGGCTGGGGATGGAACTGGACCCGGAGCACGCGGACACGGCGACCCGTCGGCTGGCCTCCACGGGGCAGGGAGGGCGGCGGCGTAAGCCGCCCACTTCTTTCTTCACGCTTACCGGGCGACCAGAAAATCGCGCCGGTCCTTCGGGACCGCCCGTGGGGACGCGCTGCGCGCGCGAGGTAGCCGACGACGTCCACGCGCAAAATGCCGGAAACAGTGCCAGCCGCGCCACGATCCGCGTCCTCAAGATCGGCCACGCGCATATCACGGGGCATAGGAAGATGGAGAGTCTCGACTGTCGCTGCGGCAAGTTCATCAAGCAGCACATCATGCATGCAGATAATCGCATCGGTTGGTTCGTAAAAAAGTGGCAGCGCTGCGGTCCGGGCAAGGAGTTCGCGCTACAGCGGCGTTATCGCGATGTCTCTGGTTTGTGCTTGCTGGTGAAATCAAGCAGAGCGCACATTACGGAGAGGCTTTTGGCACGCATGAAGCTCGTGTTCGTCCTTATGTCCACACCTAGCAAAACCCGAACAATCCCGTTCTGGTGCGCCTTACTCATGCCTGCAGCCGGGTGGCGATTTCACGGCCGCATATGATCGAGAAAATCCTTGCAAGTAACTATGTCCAGAAATACTCCAGACTGCGCTGAGTGAGACACGGAAAGAAAACCACAGAAGACTTTGTATTTCTGAATTATACGTGAGGGAGGTCTCTTGAGAAGAATGCCCCCCCCCCGCCGCACAGCGGTTATGTATTTATCTCTATAGGCAGTCTATCAAGATCAGGATGTCCAAGGGTTTTCTGACTTTCTCATATCGCCCAACAGACTTGGTTATCCGATACCAACAAGTGGAAGAAAAATATTATCGACGATTTCGCTAATCGCCTCATCTGTAAGGGGTTTGAAGGTCATCATCAGGTCATGCCGCACAAGGTCGAGCGGGAGTGAGGCAATGCGGGATGTCAGCCTGTTTTCGTCAATTTCTCCGCGTTCGACGGCCCGTGCGAGAACAGCGCGATACTGGTTCCCTTCAACAATGCGGTTGCGTAATTCCGTAAAACTCGAACGCTCCGCCACCAAATCTTTTTGCATATCAAAAAAGAGCTGAAGCTCTCCACTGTTTGCACGATTGGACATATGGCGAAGAAGAAGGCAGAGCTCATCGCGGACATTTCCCATATCGGGAATGACGGGTGCCGCATGAGCAAACCTTTGCGCGAGTGCGGCTGTTGCCAGCGCTGTGCGGCTAGGCCAGCGCCTGTGGAGCACAGGGCGGCTGGTGCCGGCCCGGCGGGCCACATTTTCCATTGTGAGGCCAGCATATCCACTTTCAGACAGTTCCGCCCAGGCCGCCTCTAAAATAGCGTCCTCCAAGGCTGCTCCTCGCCGTCTGATTTTCCCTCGAACGCGCATAACACTCCCCATAAGATGCACAAAGAATCTTATTGCCTTTGTTTTGTTGACATATAAGATACGTGACGAATCTAATGTATGAGGCATAGCATGAGCAAAAGAGGCGTTCCAACCCGAAACCGTCGTGTCCTGATTTCGGGTGCCAGCATTGCCGGGCCAGCTCTTGCTTTCTGGCTGGATCGCTATGGCTTTGACGTCACGGTTGTCGAGCGTGCGACGACTATTCGTACCGGAGGGTATCCGATTGATGTTCGTGGCACGGCGATTGATATGGTTGAAAGGATGGGATTATTGCCACAAATCCGTGCGGCACATGTCAACACGCAGCTGATGACATTTGTTGATGGAGACGGACGTGAAATTGGCTCTGTGCCTGTCTATGATGCCGTTGGTAGCGATGAAAGAGACGTGGAGTTGCCTCGAGGAACTCTGGCAACTTTGTTGTATGACGCGTCCCGGCAAGGAAACGTCCGGTATCGGTTCAATGATTCAATAGACACGCTGCACGACGACGGTGCAGGGGTGGATATTCGATTCACCAGTGGCATTCGTGAACACTACGACATTGTTGTTGGGGCAGATGGGCTCCACTCCCGCACGCGGCGTCTAGTCTTCGGGGCTGAGGATCTTTTCCGTCATGATCTCGGCTTTGATTTCGCACTCTTCTCATTACAAAATGATCAGGGTCTCTCACATGGCGGTATTTTCCATGCGGAACCCGGACGTGTGGCGGGGTTGTTTGCAGTTCAGGGTAGTCAGAGGATGTTCGGATTTCTGACATTCATGACAGATAAGGGAGCCCCGCGCACGGTCAGGGAGCAACTGGATTTAATACAGACAACTTATGCCGGTATGCACTGGGAAGTGCCGCGTCTGTTGAAAGAGATGGAGGTGGCTGACGATCTTTATTTTGACAGTGTCAGTCAGATCCGTATGCCTCACTGGTCCAAAGGATCTGTTGTTTTGCTGGGAGATGCCGCTTTTGCACCGTCTTTCCGGTCCGGGCAGGGAACCAGCCTTGCACTTGTCGGCGCTTATGTTCTTGCAGGAGAACTTGCTTCGCATGAGAAGACCTCGGCTGGACTGGAAGCATATGAACGCACCCTGAGACCCTTTGTCGAAGCAAATCAAGCTCTGGCAACTGATGAGCGAGGGGCGTTTTTCCTGCCGCGCACTCAGGCAGATATCGACATGCGTGACAGGATGCTGGCTGAGATAGCACGTAACGGCACTGGTATCTTTTTTGACAACCGCCGTCCGGCGGCTCATTCCGCAATCAGTTTACCTGATTATCAAATGGAATAATGGACATACACTCACACCTTCATTCAACACAAAATTACAAAAAGTGTTGGAGTGGTAGTTTGGTAATCTAAATTCTTAATCAGAATATTTCTTGTCACATAAAATATTATATAGATTGTGGTAGCTTCTTGCAGTCAGTTTGAGCAAAACCGTTTTATTTTTCCGTTTCTGCCGAAATGATACCGATCAGCATGCGGATGCGTTGTAAATCATTCGGCGTCGCGGGATTGTAAATAATCAGTCCAAGGTCTGATCGCCCTTCAACGGCAAATCCTGAATATTCCAGTTCAATCAATCCAACGGTTGGATGCTGCAAGCACTTGGTTCCTTCACCATGAATTTGTACATCATTATTCTGCCACAACGCGGCAAACTCGGGGCTTCGCAAGCTTAAGTCTTTAACAAGTTCATCGACTTCAGCAGAAGCGCCAGCGCGCACGGCATCGGCGCGAAAAGCGGCCACGACAGATCTTGCCAGACTGTCCCAGTTCATCTGCATCTTACGTACATGGGGAGTGCAAAAAACAATCTTACGTGGTGTAATTCCGTTCGTTACTCGATAACGAACTTCCGGCAAATGACCGAATGCCAGCATAAATAAATGTTCGCGTTCCGCTTCAGTCAGCAATAACCCTTTGGCAATGCGATCGAGCACATCAGGCGAAGGTACTCGGCCTCGGTCTTGCTCAAGCCAAGTGTACCAAGTAGGGCTGATGTTCGCCCGCTGTGCGACTTCTCCACCGCGTAACCCAAGCTTGCGCCGCCGAGCACAGAGAAAACCCAATGCCACGAGGTCAAGACGGGCACGGTTGAGAAAGGTGTAAATTGTTAGTCTGCAACTCATATCTCTGATACGGTTCATTTGTTCCGTCTTGCGCTGGAAAAACAGGTTTCAGCTGCACGTTATCATGCAAGTGCAGAAGAAGGCGTTTCTGTAAGAACCATTGCAGAAGCCATAGGGCAACGATTTAATTTGCCTGTTGTTGCTTTGTCTGAGAACGATGCGCGTGCACATTTCGGGTGGCTTGGCGCGTTTGTTTCCAAAGATATGATCGCATCAAGCGAAAAGACGAAACAGCGTCTGGACTGGCACCCAACTGGACCGAAACTGCTTGCCGATATTTTGGCCTGTGAGGATATTCCTGATAAGCCGTGAAAGATGTTCGTTTAGAGGAAACGTGTGATCGCGCCAGGAAGGCTGGTAAGAGAACGGAAATTGCCTGTCTGCGTGGTTTATATACCAGACAGGCATGTTGACGGATAAGTCTTTTTCTCAGGAGCGGGCACGTGGCTCTTCTTGCATGCTTTTGCTCCATACTACGATTGAGACAGGGAAATAGAAATGGATCCGCTCCGCATCTTCCCATGCACCCATGCCCAGACGATCCTGAGCTCCTGCAATATCCTCGGCAAACATCGCTTTCAGGGCGCACCAATTCTCCGGGGCGACCTGATCCTGTAAACGGGACTCAAGGCGATATTGATGTGTCATGACAGGCGACAGACCTGCCTTAGTCCCAAGCGACTGCAATTGATGCAGTGTCAGGGCGCTTGTATGCGAGGGATCACGGAGCGTTCTATCTGATTGGCGCATAACACTTCTATCGGTATAAGCTGCCTCTACATGTACGTATGCCGAGGGATAGATGGCTAGGTTTTCTGCAGGTTTGAGTCGATTTTGTGATCGTTATTTTCAGATATCTGCCAGAGGCTCATCTTTTTCGAGGGAAGTGCTGGCCGGGTTAACAACCTTTGGGGCCATGGCTTATATTATGGCTGTTAATCCAGATATTCTTTCAGCGGCCGGGCTAGATCGGCATGCCATGGTTATGACAACCATAGCGTCAGCTGTTATCGGATCTCTGATAATGGCGTTGTGGGCTAATCTACCCATTGCTCTCGCCCCGGCCATGAGTAGCAATGTTATTTTTGCTCAAGTTGTTGTTGTTCGCATGGGTGTACCTGCGCCTGTTGCTTTTACAATGGTTTTGTTGGGCGGAGTAGCATTTCTGGCGCTTTCATTAACGCAATGGCGTCAGAAGATTGTTCGTGCGTTTCCTGTTCCTGTTCGGCTTGGGATTCATTTTGCGATTGGGGCGTTTATTGCCCATATCGGCATGATCACAGGCGGGATGGCTGTTAAAGGGAGTGAAGGGCTAGTTTTTGGACACCTAGCTGATCCCTCAGTTATCTTGGCGATAGCAGGGCTGTTTCTTACTGTAGTCTTAAGATGGTCGCGTATTCCTGCTGCAATGCTTATCGCTATTGTAACCATAACCGTTACCGGTTGTTTTGTGCCTCATACCAACGGTCGGATGGTGACCAATCTTCCGGCCCAGTGGATTGATTGGCCTCATTACCCTTGGCACATGCTTTTCCCTTATGATTTCAAGGGATTTTTCTCTCATTTCTTTCTTGTGTTACCCGTCACACTTTATTTTTTCCTAGGTGATTTTTTTGATGCCACAGGAACAATGATGGCCGTTACGCAACGGTCCGGTCTCAAAGATAAAGAGGGACAACCGTTGCTCGGTAAGGCTGCATTCGCTTCGGATGCCTCTGCCAGCATTGTTGGTTCAGCACTCGGAACATCGACCGTATCCGCTTATCTGGAATCTTTGGTTGGCGTTGAAGAGGGCGGACGTACAGGATTGGTGGGGGTGACGGTCGCCCTTCTTTTTGCGATTTCCTCATTATTTTGGCCATTGATCACAAGTGTGCCCGCAGTTGCAACTGCCCCCGTTCTGATTTTGGTAGGCCTTGGGATGCTAAGTGGCCTGACTGACCTGAAAGACATGAAGGGGATGGATCAGACAGTCCCATTATTGATGGTCTTGGTGACTGTCATGACAGGAGATTTCATGATCAGCCTTGCCCTGGGGTTATTGCTGTACACACTGATCGCCTTTGTTTCTAGGCGATGGAGCGAGATTACCATGATGCTGATTGGATTGGATGTAGTATTTGTTACGTATCTAGTTCTTTCGTCAGGTCTTGGGTGAAGAAATACAGATGCACAATGCAATCACTATTAGTGGTAACAATGAAAAATATCATTAATAGTGAAAATATAAATTACGTTACGTAATAAATTAAAATGTTTGTTTTTGATATATTTTTGATTCAGCGTAACAAATTTAGCAATTAACAAGACTGATTTTTATAGATGGTAAGAGGCTTGCGTCTAGGCTTTCTTGTATGCAAGATTGTAATTCATCCGTAACAAGATGAAAACGACCACCGGAGTAATGATCTGATGCCCTCTCCAGACAGCTTTTCTTCTGAACCAGCATGTTCAGAACCGTGTGGAGGAGCACGGGCTGTCACAAGATGTGACATATTGGGTAAAGGTCAATTTTCAGAAGAAACGAACTCTTTGTTTCGTCCTTATCTAAGTGCCGCTTATCGGGAAACAGTAAGACAGGTGGCGGCCTGGATGGGGCAGGGGGGATTGTCTGCAAGGCAAGATTCTGCCGGAAATATCATTGGACGTTACGAGGGGAGTTCGGCTGAATTACCTGCGCTTCTTATTGGCTCTCATCTGGATAGTGTTCGCAATGCTGGCAAATATGATGGTCCGCTGGGGGTGATGCTAGGCATTGAAGTTGTTGAGCATTTTGCCCGTAAGGGAATACGTTTTCCTTTTGCATTGGAAGTTATTGGCTTTGGTGATGAAGAAGGATCGCGCTTTCCTGTTTCCATGCTGACATCACGCGCTGTTGCAGGTCTCTTGCCAGAAGCACCTGCGACCATGGAAGATAGCGACGGTATCACCTTGCAGGATGCTTTGGGGGCAGAAGGTTTTGTGTTGGAGCAGTTCCCGAAAGCGGCCCGTAGGCAGGGTGAAGTTATTGCTTATTTCGAGCCTCATATTGAGCAAGGGCCTGTTCTGGAGTTTGAAAACAAACCTGTCGGGGTTGTAAGCGCCATAGCGGCTCAATTTCGTTTTCTGGTCACACTTAAAGGCGTTGCCGGTCATGCCGGAACAATGCCAATGACCCTTCGACAGGATGCGCTGGCCGCCGCAGCCGAAGCTATTCTTGAAATTGAAAAAATTGGTAAATCTGACAGCGATCATCTGGTTGCGACTGTCGGGCGGATGCAGGTTTCGCCCGGTGTGCCCAATGTTGTGCCGGGAGATGTCGCTTTTACGGTTGATATCCGCTCCGGCACAGAAAGCATCCGGAACGAGGCGGCAACACACATTCGGTGTGCCTTACAAGACCTTTGTGAGCGCCGATCTGTTTCGTTTTCTATGGTTTTGCAACAGGATTTGCCCGCAACACCTTGTGACAGTAGCCTGACACATGTTTTGTCCCGCTCTGTTCAGACTGTTACGGGAAAACAGGCCCGGGTGCTTGTGAGCGGGGCAGGGCATGATGCAATGGTCATGGCGGCTTTAGCCCCTGTCTGCATGTTGTTTATTCGGTGTGAAAAAGGGATCAGCCATAATCCTGCCGAAGCTGTCGAGGCGAGTGATGTCGAAACAGCTTTTCAGGTCATGGTAAATTTTATTGAAAGCTATGCAGATAATTTTTCTGCGCAACAGGAGAAAATTGCGTAATGGCACAGAATCTGTTCGGTCAGATTGATCCGCCCCAGCGGCTGTTAATGGGGCCTGGGCCTGTTAATGCACATCCTCGGGTTTTGCGCGCCATGGCTGCGGATATGCTGGGTCAGTTTGACCCGGAAATGACCGCGTATATGAATGAAACAATGGCCCTATATCGCCGTGTTTTTATGACAGAAAACCAATGGACTTTTCTTATCGACGGCACTGCACGGGCAGGGATTGAAGCCGCACTTGTCTCTTTGGTCGAACCGGGCGCAAAATTGCTGATTATTCGAGCGGGTCGGTTCGGTTTGCTTCTGTCTGAAATTGCGCAGCGTATTGGCGCTGAAATCTGCACACTCGACTTACCGTGGGGTGAGGTCGCAACGCTGGAGCAGATTGAGAGCGCTCTTATCGAGCATAAACCTCAGGTCATGGCTTGTATTCATGGTGACACCTCGACCACCATGGCACAACCACTGGAAGGCGTAGGGGCGCTTTGTCGTAAATATGGTGTTCTCTCCTATGCCGATGCTACGGCAACGCTTGGAGGAATGGCTGTCGCGACAGACGCTTGGGGTATTGATGTTGTTTCTGGCGGGCTACAGAAATGTATGGGTGGCCCACCGGGTTCTGCCCCCATTACTATTTCTGACCATGCGGCAAAATATATTATGTCCCGCAGGCATGTAGAGGCTGGCATAAGGGCGAGCGATACACTTGATGGAAGCCGCCCAAGGATTTCTTCCAATTATTTTGATCTGGCCATGGTGATGGATTACTGGTCAGAAAAACGGTTGAACCACCATACAGAAGCAACAACAATGCTCTACGGTGCCCGAGAAGCTGCCCGTATTATGCTGGAAGAAGGGCTGGAAGCCCGTTTTGACCGCCATAAAGCTGCGAGCAACGCCGTTGTGGCCGGAGTCCGTGCCCTTGGATTGAACGTATTTGGCTCAGACGCTTACCGTATGACCAATGTTACAGGTATTTGGATACCAGAAGGTATAAACGGCGAAAATGTCAGAACGCGCATGCGTGAAGATTTTGGAATAGAAATTGGGACCGCTTTTGGGCCGCTTGCCGGCAAGGTCTGGCGCATAGGCGCGATGGGCTACAATGCTGTTAAGCATAAGGTGCTGCTGACCTTGGGGGCTCTTGAAGCTTGTCTGGCCGCTGAAGGATATAAAGTCTCTCGTGGTGCTGGAGTGGATGCAGCTTTGGCTGAGTATTCCTGACTAAAAAGCCATTAAAAATAACAGGAGCATCCATGCCTGAAAATGAAATGACAGTGAAAGACGTTATGGTGATAGCTCGCCAGATTGGACTTTCTATTCCCGAACAGTCTGTAGCTGGGGTGCTTTCTAATAGTCAGCTTTTACGGGGTTATTGTGATTTAATTTGTAGCATGGATCTTCGTGACGATTGTCTGCCCGCTTACGAGTATCGGCCATAAGAAATGTCTATTTCTAACCTTGTACGTAAAATTCGGGATGGCGAGCTATCTGCCGAGAAGCATTGCCTTGAGACCATTCAGAATTTGAAAGCACGAGACAGTAAGTATCATGCTGTTACGCGCGTTCTCGAAGACCGTGCCATTACAGCGGCAAAGCAGTTAGATCAGAAAATTGCGTCAGGAAGCCCTGTCGGCTCTTTGGCCGGTGTCCCTTTTGGTGTGAAGGATCTTTTCGACGTTCAGGGATTGGTTACAACGGCTGGCTCAATCACCCTGAACAATAATGCTCCAGCGTCCAATGACGCCGAGGTTGTACGTCGCCTTTGCTCGGAAGATGCCATTCCCGTTGCAACACTCAACATGGATGAGTTCGCTTACGGATTTGCGACCGAGAACGCGCATTATGGCACAACATGCAACCCGCATGATACGGCCAGATTAGCAGGTGGGTCTTCAGGCGGGTCTGCGGCGGCGGTTGCTGCCGGGATGCTTCCCTTTACATTAGGTTCTGATACTAACGGGTCTATTCGGGTGCCGGCTTCACTTTGTGGAGTATGGGGATTACGTCCGACACAGGGTTTACTGCCGTTATCTGGTGTTTACCCCTTTGCAGCCAGTCTGGATGTTATTGGGCCATTTGCGCAAAGTGTTGCTGATATTCGGGTTGTGACTGAAGTCATGGCCGGACGTAAATTTGAATATAAGGATGATGTTGATAATCTGA
This sequence comes from Drosophila asahinai, assembly GCA_008042795.1. Classification (NCBI taxonomy): domain Eukaryota; kingdom Metazoa; phylum Arthropoda; class Insecta; order Diptera; family Drosophilidae; genus Drosophila; species Drosophila asahinai. Next base: position 70,217 of record VNJZ01007674.1, on the reverse strand, counting down.
AAGTTGGTTTGCTCGGTGGATGGTTTGCTCAGGATCTTTCGGCCGACCTGCAATCCGGGATTCAGAAAATTCTTCAGAGTTGCCCGATTACGTGTGATGTCACACTTCCTGAGGCTGATAAAGCGCGGGCCGCGTCTTTTGTCATTACGGCAGCGGAAGGCGGAAATTTGCATCTAGCACGCCTGAAAACAAACCCGATGGCTTATGACCCCGCTACACGGGATAGATTAATGGCAGGCGCGTTGCTACCGGCCAGCACAGTTATTCAGGCACAGCGTTTGCGCAACTGGTTTAGGGACATGCTGCATTCAGTTTTTAACGAGGTCGATATTCTTATGGCTCCCGCAACCGTAGGTATAGCGCCACGGTTAGACCAACCCACCATAATGGTTGGTGGGAAAGCTGTTTCTGCACGCGCAAACCTGGGTCTGTTTACGCAGCCTCTCAGTTTGGCAGGTATGCCGGTTCTTTCCGCGCCTTTGCCTCCTTCTGAAGGCAATCAGAAAAGCTTGCCGTTGGGCGTGCAATTCATTGCGGCACCGGGGAAGGAAAATATGTTGCTGGCGTTTGCTGAAAAATTGGAACGCTCCAGTCTTTTAGGTTTTCCTGTGGCTTCCGAATAGAGCAAATCAAAATGCTGCACACACCACGCTCTACACGCGGGATGGTAACGTCCCCGCATCATCTGGCCAGTCAAGCCGGGTTGGACGTTTTGAAAGAAGGTGGATCAGCCATAGAAGCCGTGGTTGCAACTGCAGCCGCTCTTGCGGTGGTTTATCCCCACATGACGTCCATTGGGGGGGATGCCTTCTGGTTGATTTGCTGGCCAGACGGACGGGTTGACACAATC
>VNJZ01007674.1:0-69347 GCA_008042795.1 Drosophila asahinai | reverse complement strand
ATGCATGTGGTGCTGCTGCGTCGGGTGCAGACCTTGCTCTCTATAGGTCCGCGGGCCATAAGTCTGTTCCTTGGCGCGGTGGGTTAGCAGCAAATACAGTTGCCGGTACTGTGTCTGGCTGGCAGGCTGCACTGCAGCTTGCGGAGCAGTATGATACACAGAAAAAACAATTATTACCTACATCCCGTTTGCTTCGTGATGCCATGTGGTATGCCGAACACGGTGTACCCGTAACAACAGGCGGTGCGGAAGTTGCTGCTGCCAAATCGGCTGAACTGAAAGATGTATTTGGCTATTCTGCTATATATGAACCAGATGGTCGCCCCTTACGCGTAAACGACATTCTAAAAAACCCAGCCTTGGCCCAAACGCTGCGTCGTTTGGTCACTGATGGCTTTCAAAGTTTTTACACTGGGTCTCTCGCCTATGATATCGCAGCTGATCTGACGCAGGCGGGTAGTCCTGTAACATTCCACGATTTAGCGCGCCATGAAGCAGCAGTCAGACCTCCTCTTTCCGTCACAACAAAAGACGCGACACTTTACAACATGGCCCCGCCCACCCAAGGCGTGGCATCACTCCTCATTCTGGCGTTGTTTGACCGGCTACAAGCGGAAAACTGCGACAGTTTTGAACATATTCACGGCTTGGTAGAAGCAACAAAACAGGCATTTCGTTTCCGCGACACGCATGTCGGTGATCCGGCTTTAATGAGCGTTGAAGCACAAAACTGCCTTGATGATGAGCTGCAACTAGCGGCTATGCTGAAGAACATTGATCGGCATAAGGCAGCCCCTTGGCCCTATCCTTCGCAGGCAGGGGATACAGTCTGGATGGGGGCCGTTGACGCCAATGGTGTCGCTGTCAGTATGATTCAGAGTACTTATTTTGAATTTGGCTCAGGTGTTGTGCTGCCACAGACTGGTATTGTCTGGCAAAATCGTGGGGCAAGTTTCCAGTTAAAAGAAGAAGGGTGGAATGTTCTGCGGCCCGGCCGCAAACCCTTTCATACTTTGAACCCTGCAGCAGCAAGATTTAATGATGGCCGCATCATGGTTTACGGCACTATGGGCGGCGAAGGGCAGCCCCAGACACAGGCTGCGCTTTTTAGCCGTTATGCTCGTTACGGTATGGGGTTACAGGAGGCGATTACTGCACCGCGTTGGCTTTTGGGGCGGACATGGGGGCAGGAAAGTGTGACGTTAAAATACGAAGACCGTTTTCAGCCGGATGTCATAGCACAGCTTGGTGCAGCCGGACATGCTATTGAGCGTGTTGCCCCCTTTACATCCATGATGGGGCATGCTGGCGCAATTGTCAGGCATGGTAATGGTGTTCTTGAAGGAGCGACAGATCCAAGAAGTGACGGCGTAGTAGCCGCGTGGTGATGTGGCTAAGGTTAGATTACAATTTTTCGACAAAAAACTGTTCGATTTCAGAGATAATGAGGCGCGCTGCCATGGAAAGCTGGCGGGATCGATCAACGCATAACGCAAGGGTTACAGGGGATAGTTTTTTATTCTGAATTGGCGTGAAAGCGAGCTGCTTCTTCTGAACTTCATCATATGCGTCCAGATAGCTTAGAATACCGACACCAGCCCCTTCGCTTACAAGCGATTTGATCATTTGGATATCGTCAGCGCGGGCAACGGGATGAATTTTGATGCCCGTTTCAGCTTCAAGCAACTCTAACGGCCGCCATAACGCAAGCGGTGGCGCGGGAACAACCATCGGGTATTCCGAACAGATGCTGAAGTGAGCTTCCTGTAACCCTGCAACCGGATGATCCGGCAACGTGATAAAACCGAGCGGAATTTCTTTATAGGCCCGCACAAAGAGCTCACGCATATGACCAGGGTTAAACATCAGGGCAAAATCGGCATCTCCATTTATGAGCATCTCCCCCATATCTTTGCTGGTGCGCACATGAATGTTCACGGTAATACCGGGGTGGCTTTCCCTTAGCTTTCCCAGAACGGAAGGGATGAAACCTTTTGTTAAAGCATCCGGTATCACGATATCAGCAGAGCCCTGCCGCAGACCTTTGAGGTTATCAATCTGGGTTGTGAGCGCAGAAAAATCACGCGTCCATCGGCGACAAGCTGTCAGAAGCAGCTCTCCTGCTGTTGTTAGTCTTAGTCCACCTGGAAGGCGCTCAAACAGAAGCGTGCCAAGCTGTTTTTCGCCCTGCAGGATTTGTCGATCAATAGCTGAGGCCGCTATGTGCAATTCGTCAGACGCTTTTCTGATGGAGCCATGCTGCGCAACGGCCATGAAGTAGCGAAGAAACCGCGAAAAAACAGGCATGACAACCGCTCTCATTTTGCGAACGAATTAGACTGATTTAAATCATATACAAGAACAGTCACTCTATGAAATTATCTTTCTGTGTGACAGACCTGTGTGAATGGCGGCTCGGAAAGTGACGATAAAACCAGATAGATCAGTCAGAAAAATATTTGGTGTTTGTCCCGTTTATCAGGGTTTGTGTCTTTTAGGACTTTATAAATGAATCACGTTTCCTCGGATGCCGGTTTGGCTGAACTCAAGCAGCGGGTGCAGGCCGACCTTGCGAAGATTAGCTATGCAACGGGAAACTGGTGCATACCCGCCAGCCATAATGATGACGCTGTTCTAGATGTCGCCATTATTGGGGCTGGGCAGGGGGGCTTGGCGACGGCTTTTGGTCTTCGCCGGCGCGGGATTTCGAATGTACGTATTTTTGAGAAAGCTGACAGAGGTGGCGAGGGGCCGTGGGTCACCTTTGCGCGGATGCTCACCCTTCGTACCCCCAAGCACGTTACGGGGCCCGATCTAGGCATTCCCAGCCTGACACCTCAGTCTTGGTATGAAGCCCGATATGGCGCGGAAGCGTGGAGGAATCTCGACAAAATATCCCGACAAGACTGGCAGTCTTATCTTGACTGGGTAAGAGACATTCTCGATTTGCCGGTTACGAATGACACAAAACTTGTCGATATTGATTGGCAGGATGGCTTGTTGTGCCTGAGTTTTAAACAGAGTGATGGCTCTGTTGTACAACAATGGGCGCGTAAGGTTGTACTGGCGACAGGAATTGAAGGCGGAGGGGCTTGGCATGTCCCTGATTTCATTTCCCAAGCCGTAAACAGCACACGTTATGCACATACGTGCCAGACGATCGATTTTGAAAAGCTACGAGGCAAACGCATTGGTGTATTGGGCGCTGGTGCATCCGCCTTTGACAATGCCGCGACTGCGTTGGAGCATGGTGCCGCAAGCGTTGATCTCTGCCTGCGTCGGGCAAAAATCCCAACTGTCAATCCTTACAGATGGATGGAAAACGCCGGTTTTTTGAGCTATTTTGCGGATCTTCCAGATCTGACCCGCTGGCGCTTTATGCGTAAAATCTATGATCTGAACCAACCACCGCCTCAGGACACATTTTGGCGCTGCCGCAAGCACGCAAATTTTGCATTCCATCCGGGAACACCGTGGCTCTCCGTGAAAGAACAGGGAGACGAAGTGGTTGTTGAAACACCGCACGGTGAAATGGTTTTCGACTTCCTGATTATTGGAACAGGTTTTGTCATTGATCTGACAAAAAGACCAGAAATGCGCAAAATTGCGGAGAGAGTGCAATTGTGGCGTGATAAATTCGCCGCCCCAGAAGGTGAGGAAAATACACTACTGGGCAGCCATCCATATTTAGGCAAGCATTTTCAATTTCTGCCGCGAAACGCAGATGATGATCTTGCCCCCATGATGGCTGCCATTCACAATTTTACGTTTGCAGCCATGCCGAGCATGGGTCTGTCAGGTGCCTCTATCAGCGGAATGCGGTTCGGGGTGGAACGCTTAACACAAGCTATCGGGCGCGATCTGTTTGTGCAGGATGGAGACAAGCAACTACAAAGCTTGCTGGATTACAATACGGATGAGCTTATTAGCCTTGAGCCACCTTGCTAAACCAGACAAAGACAGAAATCTGAGAAAGTGGTGATGTCTTCTTACCCGCGTGACATGGTTGGTTACGGCTCAACCCCACCTGATCCGAAATGGCCAAATGGTGCGCGAATTGCTGTGCAGTTCGTTGTGAATTATGAAGAAGGTGCAGAAAACAGTATTCTACACGGTGATAAAGGGTCAGAAGCATTCTTATCTGAAATGGTGGGGACGCGATCAATTATCGGCGCACGGTCCATGCAGATGGAAAGTCTGTATGAGTACGGGAGCCGGGCAGGTTTCTGGCGCTTACATCGATTATTTGACGATGCAGGGTTCCGGCCCACAGTTTTTGGTGTTGCGAATGCCCTCGCACTAAACCCGGAAATTGTCGCTGCCATGAAGCGGAGTGAGTGGGAAATTGCCTCCCATGGGTTACGGTGGATAGATTATCAGGACATTCCCGAAGATATTGAGCGTGCCCATATTCGTGACGCTATTGCACTTCATACAGAAGTGACGGGTCAGCGGCCTCTTGGCTGGTATCAGGGGCGCACCAGCCCCAACACGGCAAGACTGATCGTGGAAGAGGGAGGCTTCGTCTATGATGCAGACTCTTACGCGGATGATTTACCGTATTATGATCGACACTACGGAAAACCGCAGCTTATTGTGCCGTATACGCTTGACGTAAATGACATGAAGTTTGCGGCTCTGAATGGTTTTACAGACGGCGAACAGTTTTTTAATTACATGCGCGACAACTTTGACATGCTTTACTGTGAAGGCGGCCGCATGATGTCAATCGGTCTGCATTGCCGTTTAGCTGGAAAACCCGCCCGCGCTTTGGCTGTAGCGCGTTTTCTTGACTACTTACGCAAGCAGGAAAACGTATGGGTGGCAACCAGATTGGAAATTGCGCAGCATTGGCTGAAAGTTCATCCGGCATGACCCTTGACGATATAAATAGCTTAAGCACCGAAGATTTTGTTGCAGAATTTGGTTCTATTTACGAACACTCACCATGGATCGCGGCGAAAGCCTGCGCGTATCGTCCATTTTCTGATACAGCACAAATGCTTGGGGCATTTGCCCAAGTGGTAAGACAAGCTGATAAAGAGGCACAATTAGCCCTTGTAAAGGCTCATCCTGAATTGGGTCATCGTGCAGGAATTGACCAGGCGTTGAGCACTGAATCCCAGCACGAGCAGGGAGGGGCAGGGTTAGATAGGCTTACACCTGCTGAATATGAGCAGTTTCATAAACTGAATACAGCATACCGAGAAAAATTCGGCATGCCATTTGTGATTTGCGTACGCAAAGCCGGTAAATCGCCCAAGGCAGTTATTCTTGAGGCAATGGCCACACGCCTGCAAAGTAGCCCAGACGCAGAACTGGCCGAAGCGCTTACACAAATTGACGCTATTGCATCGTTACGATTGCAGGATAAGGTGCAGTTATGAGTTCTTTGTCCACACATGTTTTAGATACTGTCACGGGCAAGCCTGCGGCCGGGATCGCCTTTCGCCTGTTTCATGGTGCTACAGTTTTGTTTTCAGGAAAAACAGACGTAGATGGACGGTGTCCGCAATTGCGGGAGTTAGACCTGCAAAAGGGAAATTATCGTCTTGAATTTGATGTGGCTGACTATTTCCTTTCCCAAGGGATGACACTATCCGACCCACCGTTTCTAGATGTTGTTCCTATCGTCTTTGGATTGAGCGCGAATGCTCATGCCCATGTTCCACTTTTGGCCGCCCCTTACGGCTATTCGACTTATCGAGGGAGCTAACGTGGTGAATTCTGTCAGAACCGCAAAACAAGATGTTCATCCCGTGGATGAAATATTACCAGCTTGGCAGTTGGGCGTTTATGGTTTTCAGCATGTTCTGACATTTTATGCTGCGGCAGTTATTGTTCCCATTTTAGTGGCCAGTGCGTTAGGCTTACCCCATGACGTGCTTGAACATTTAATAGAAGCAGATCTTTTTACCTGCGGCATAGCATCTATGCTTCAGGCGGTAGGAATTGGCAAAATAGGTGTCAGGTTGCCCTTACTGCAAGGGGTAACATTTGTTGCTGTCATGCCAATGATTGCGATTGGCACGGCTGCCGGTGGTGGTATTGGTGGCTTGCAGCAAATTTTTGGCTCAGTAATTATTGCAGGTATTTTTTCATATTTTCTTGCACCTCATTTCTCTAAATTAATTCGATTTTTCCCGCCAGTTGTTACTGGGTCAGTTATTTTAATTATTGGACTGGCTTTATTACCGGTTGCTGCAAACGATATTGTTGCCGGTAGAGGCAGTAATACGATGCAAGATCCTGTGCAACTGAGAAATGTTGCCTATGGATTGGGTACTTTATTCTGTATTCTTGGAATCCAAAAATTCTGTAAGGGGTTCATCGGGACAATCGCCATTCTTCTGGGATTGGTATGTGGTACGCTGATTGCCTGGATTTTAGGTGATGCACAGTTTCAGGACGTTTCTGCTGCTCCTTTATTGACGGTCCCAACACCATTTTATTTTGGTATGCCAAGTTTTCGGCTGGTTCCCATACTGTCGATGATCATAGTCATGATTATTTCCATGCTGGAAACAACTGGGGATGTGTTTGCAACAGGGGCAATCGTCAAAAAAAGGATCACTGAACAAGATATAGCAAGCGCAATTCGGGCAGATGGTATTGCCACAGCTATTGGCGGTATTTTGAACTCTTTTCCTTACACCTGTTTCGCTGAAAATGTTGGTTTGGTCAGACTGACCCAGATTAAAAGCAGATGGGTAGTGGCTGCAGCTGCGCTTATTATGATTATGTTGGGGTGCATTCCCAAACTAGCGGCTATTATGGCTTGTGTGCCGTTGCCTGTTTTAGGTGGGGCTGCGCTCTCAATGTTCGCGACGGTCGCTGTTGTTGGCATTCAGACGTTAACGCAGGTCGATTTCGATAATCAGAATAACATGATTATTGTCGGCACAAGTGTTGGTTTGGGCATGATGGCGACGGCGCAGCCACACATTGCAGACAACTTTCCTCACTGGGCTCAAATTGTATTTGGTAGCGGTATTACATTAGGTTCTGTGTCTGCCATGGCCTTACATCTGATTTTTAACCATTTTATGCCAGAAACGGAAAAGAAGTCGCCAAAGCAGCCTAGCCTAGTCAGTGACATATCAGGCCATGATAATCTGACGTCATTTAATATGAAAGAAGAGTGAGCTTGACCATACTTTTATGCGTTAAGATGTGCTAGATCTTTACCGTTATATTTTAAAAAACTCTATCCTAACAATGAAAGCGTTTCAAAATTTTTAGTAATTAAGGATAAAGTTGAATGAGACGCTGCTGAGATCTGCCTTTGAGTATTATGAATGAGCGCAAAACCAAGAGGCCTGATGTCACTTTGCGCTATTTTTACAAAGCAAAGTTCTCCGGATTTTTCTTCATCAATGATATCAGCTTGCGTTAGTAACGCGATACCAAGGCCTGAACGCACAAGTGCTTTTACGCTGACAATACGGTTACAGGTAAAAGAAGCTTGGATATCAGATTGGTGCGCTCGCAATCCCTCTTTGATTGCAGCGCCAACGGCAAGCGTAGCATCTGGAAAAATAAAGCGATTACCAGCGGCCTGACTCAAGCGTATTTCTTGACGCTGTGCAATAGGGTGATCTGGTCTTACAACAAACCCGATGGGTGCATGAAGTGTTGCTGCTACTTTGACGCGTCTGGGAGTTTTTTCATCACTTAACAAAGTGATACCGAAATCAACTTCATTTCGGGCGACAGTATGCCAAATAGCCTTAAAATCTTGCGTCTGAACGGAAAATTCTACACGCGGATAAAGCGTGCTCATATCAGCAAGCACATCAGGAATAAAACGGTCGCTCATGGCTTCAACCACTGCCATTGACACGAGACCGCCGTGCAGACCTGAAAGGGCTGCCAGCCGTGTCTGGAAAGCATCAAAATCTCTTTTATTGGCACGGATCGTTGCCAGCAGTAATTCACCTGCGCTGGTTAAGCTTAGGCCCGCATTGTGACGGTGAAACAAAAGGGTGTCCAAACTATTTTCAACAGCTAAAATTTGTCGGTTTATAGACGAAGGTGACACATTGAGCACCACTGCCGCCTGACGGATTGAGCCAGTCTGTGCCACAATTTCAAAATAGTGAGCAAAACGGGACATCGTGAATACGCGGGCCGAATTTGGCATGTGATTGTAAGCTCCTGATGCCTGTCGATGTATTCTATGATTGCCGTCGACAAAAATGCAACGCGCTGTGTGTTTCTTTGTGTTGGACAAAGAACGATTTTTTGGTGATTTTATAAGAGACTACGGTGCTATATCAGTCGTATACTCAAGACGCTGAATGGGATTAAACGCTTACTTACAGGCGTAATAAGCTCATCTAGGATGAATTTTCAGGGGAAAAGTGTCAGTGCGTGATCATATCCAATTTTATCTGGGAGATCAGTATTGCCAAGTTTCTGGCTTTGCTCCTGAAACAACGGTTTTGGATTGGTTGCGAGAAGAACGTCACGGGACGGGCACAAAAGAAGGATGCAATGAAGGTGATTGCGGCGCTTGTACTATCTTGGTTGTCCGTATGCAGGACAATAAATTGCAATGGAAAGCCGTAAACGCCTGTATCCAGTTTCTTTGGATGCTAGATGGAGCTCAAATCTTCACCGTCGAAGATTTACGCGATCCTACAGGAGCCCTTCACCCTGTTCAGCAGGCCATGGTCGATCAACACGGATCACAGTGTGGATTTTGTACGCCAGGCTTCGTTATGTCTATGGTCGCCTACTATAAGTCCCCTTCTGCCAGTACGGATGAGGTGGCAATTAATGATGCTTTGGCCGGAAATCTTTGCCGTTGCACTGGCTACGCACCGATTGTAAAAGCCATGAAGCAGGCACTGGCAACAAAATCTGATCACTTTGATCAGAAAGAACAGACCATAAAAAATAGACTTGAAACGTTTTTGCCTCGCAGTGCCTGCAAGATCAGTGCGCCCACAGGGACAGTAAGTTTGCCTGCAACTGTTGAGGAGCTGGCTTCAATTTACCAAGATAATTCAGACGCAACTTTGGTGGCCGGAGCTACCGATGTAGGGCTGTGGGTCACGAAACGGTTAAACTCACTTCCTCATATCATCAGTATTGGCAGTGTCGAAAGCTTGAAAGCACTGCATGAAACGAATGATGAACTTTGGATTGGCGCTGGGGTCACTTATAGTCGCGCCCATTCAGCTATTGCTACAATTCTACCCGATGCAGGAGAAGTCATTCGTCGCATTGGCTCCACACAGGTTCGGAACGCCGGAACTGTTTGTGGAAATATCGGCAATGGTTCTCCGATTGGGGATGGGCCTCCTCTTTTTATTGCGGCGGAAGCTGTTCTGGTTCTTAGAAAAGGGCAGGTAACTCGCTCGCTACCTATTGAAGATTATTTCATTGCTTATGGAAAACAGGATCGGCAACCGGGAGAGTTCATAGAGGCTCTGGTTATTCCCAAACCAGATAAAAATCTGCTTTATAGGGCTTATAAAATATCAAAGCGGTTTGATCAGGATATTTCAGCATTGTTGGGTGTTTTTGCCATGACCTGCAATGGCGACGGCATTGTTACCCATATTCGTATTGCGTTTGGGGGCATGGCTGCTACGCCTAAACGAGCTTATGCGACTGAAAGTGCTATTCTAGGAAAACCTTGGGATAAAACAACACTTGAAGACGCAAGGGAAGCCATTCAGACTGATTTTACACCCCTTTCTGACATGCGAAGCAGTGAATGGTACCGACGGCAGGTTGCAGGCAACCTACTGACCCGGTTTTTTGCGGAAACAGCAACACCAACTACTGTTGAAACGCGGTTAGCTGGATGGAAAGACAAAGCGTATGTCTGATACGTCCATAAGCTTAAAGAAACCAGAAAACGATCAGCCGCACCTGCCTGTAGTGACTGGCGGAGCGACCAAAAGCCTGAAGCATGAAAGTGCAAGAATGCATGTTTCAGGTTCAGCAACATATATTGATGACCTCCCTGAACCGCAGGGACTGGTGCATGTTGTCCCGGGTTTGAGCACGAAAGCGCATGCACGGATTATTTCTCTAAATCTGGATGGCGTCAAAGCTATGCCCGGTGTGATTGGAGTTCTAACACACCGTGACGTTCCGGGGCATAATCAGGTTAGTCCTGTTGGGAAGGATGATGAACCCCTTCTGGCTGAAGACGAGGTTTTTTATTACGGTCAACCTATTTTTGCTGTGATTGCGGAAAACAGAAGTATTGCGCGAAAAGCTGCCCGGCTGGCGGAAATTGAGTACGAAGACCTCCCTGCTATTCTCAATATTGCACAAGCCCGCGCTGCCGGTTCTGAACTTGTTTGGAGACCGCTCGAAATGAAGCGGGGGGATGTGGATAAAGGTCTTGCGGAAGCCCCACGTCGGCTAACCGGGCGTATTACAATTGGTGGGCAGGAGCATTTTTATCTGGAAGGGCAGGCAGCTCTGGCACAGCCGGGTGAAGAAGGCGAGATGCGTATCTGGTCTTCAACGCAGCACCCCACTGAAACACAGCACATGGTCGCGCATGTTCTGGATAGGCCAAGCAATCTTGTCACCGTTGAGGTCCGTCGTATGGGCGGTGGATTTGGCGGCAAGGAAACGCAGGCAAATACACCAGCATGCTTGGCTGCGCTTGCTGCCAACCTGACCGGTCGCGCCGCCAAAATCCGTCTTGATCGTGATGACGATATGCTCATGACCGGTAAACGGCATGATTTTGTGATTGATTATGACGTTGGTTTCACTGATCAGGGCGATATTCTCGCGGTTGACATGACTCTTGCTGCCCGATGTGGCTGGTCTGCTGACTTGTCAGGTCCAGTAATTGATCGGGCATTGTTTCATGCAGATAACGCCTATTTTTATCCTGATGTCAGGTTCCGTTCAGAACCATTAAAAACCAATACGCAATCTAATACCGCTTATCGCGGGTTTGGTGGGCCGCAGGGCATTGTGGCAGCGGAAAGAGTTATTGAAGAAATTGCGTTTGCTACGGGCCTGGACCCATTAGATATCAGAGTGCGCAATACATATGGTACAGGCGCACGGGACATAACCCCCTATCATATGACAGTTGAGGACTCTATCGCTGCTGATATTATGACTGAACTGGCAAAGAGTTGTGATTATCGCCAGCGTCGGAGCGCTGTGAGGGAAAGAAACAAACACAGCCCTTACATAAAGCGTGGCATTGCTCTGACGCCAGTAAAGTTCGGTATTTCCTTTACAGCAACGCATTATAATCAGGCTGGCGCACTGGTGCATGTTTACACTGATGGGTCGGTGCAGGTGAATCATGGTGGCACTGAAATGGGGCAAGGGCTCCATACAAAAATGGTGCAGATTGCCATGCGTGAATTCGGCCTAGCTGAAGACAGAGTAAGAATTACGGCAACAACTACAGGAAAAGTGCCAAACACATCCGCAACTGCGGCATCGAGTGGTGCTGATTTGAATGGCATGGCGGTTTTGGATGCCGTTACTAAAATTAAAGGTCGGCTTGAAGAGTTTGCCTCTAAACATTGGAATGTAAACCAAGAGCAAGTTCGTTTTCTGCCTGATGGAGTACATGTCGGCGATAAGGTGGTCTCTTTTCCAGAACTAACCAAAGCAGCTTATTTTGATCGTGTCTCGTTATCTGCAAACGGGTTTTATAAAACCCCCAAAATCTCATGGAATCCGAATACGGGCCGAGGTCGACCTTTTTATTATTTTGCGTATGGGGCAGCATGCGCGGAAGTGGCGATTGATTTATTGACTGGTGAAACACGGATTGAGCGTGTGGATATCCTGCATGATGCGGGTCAATCACTTAATCCCGCGATTGATATTGGCCAGATTGAAGGGGGATTTGTTCAGGGCGCTGGTTGGCTGACAATGGAGGAACTTGTGTGGGACGATAAAGGGCAGTTGCGAACCCACGCACCAAGTACCTATAAAATACCTGCATGTTCTGATCGGCCGCGGATTTTTAACGTACAATTACTAAAACAAAGCCCAAACAAAGAAGAAACGATTTTCCGTTCAAAAGCGGTAGGAGAACCACCTTTTGTGCATGGTGTAGCCGTGCTACAGGCGATTTCAGATGCTCTAGCCAGTATAGCAGATTATAAAATTTGCCCGAAGCTTGATGCACCGGCAACACCAGAGTGTATTTTGCGCACAGCCGAAAAATTAACTGCTCAAAAGCCCGATCATAATTTCTGAAGCTATGTGCCCGTGCGTTCTATTTCGTCCGTTCTAGCTGACTGGACACCGCATTCCGCGGATTTTGCGTGTGTTCAATTGACAGAGACGCGGGGGTCCACACCGCGGGAAGCTGGCACTTTCATGCTTGTAGGGGAAACCTGGCAGGCCGGCACAGTTGGGGGCGGAACGCTGGAGTGGGACTGTTTACAGTATGCACGAGGTCTGCTGCGTTCTGATAAAGATGTAGAGTTTCATGAGTTTGTTCTTGGAAACGGTACAAATCAGTGTTGCGGGGGACGGGCAAAAATAAAAATTACCCGATCAAATCTGCCTATGATTGAAACGCTGAAGCAGCAGCTTTGCAGAGACGAAGAGTCCCGTAAAACAGTGTTTCTATTTGGTGCTGGGCATGTGGGACGGGCCTTGGCTTATGCGTTGGCACCGTTGCCGTTGAAGCTGGTATGGGTTGATCCTCGGCAAGATGAGTTTGGCACTGTTCCGTCAAGGGTGGAAGTGCGCGTTACATCTGACTGGGAACACGAATTGACACTTGCTCCCCAAGGTTCAGGCTTACTTGTGTTAACGCCCAACCATTCCCTTGACGCATTGATTGTCGCAGCAGCACTGGAACGAAATGATTTTGCTTATATTGGATTGATTGGCTCTAAAACCAAAAGACGGCGGTTTGAAAATAGTTTTAGAGAAATCGGATTATCTGAGGAGCAGATAAAATCATTTATCTGCCCCATAGGAGACCGGAATATACGAGATAAGCGCCCAGAAATTATTGCAGCACTGGTCGCTGCAGAAATTGTAGAAAAGCTGCTTCATGCAGCATAAAGAAATTTAGTAGACGCCTCGTTAAGGTGCTGGGTGTACAGCTTCAGATTGTTCAGCCATAAGAGAGACATGAGCCGCAACAATCTTCCATCCTTGGGACGAGCGATACCATGTCTGCTGCTGACGTCCTATCCGAGATGAATTGTCGCGTTTGAATTCCAAGCTAATCACAGCAGCGTTGTTCCCCAACAAGGTAATCACACGCCTAATGACAGTCCGTGGCGGAGACCCACCACGTCGGGCGCGGCGAAATGCCGCAATTTCATCCGCGCCATATAGGTTTTCACCCACACCATACCGAACGGTTTCCGCTCCATTGTAAAAAAAACAATCCAGAGCTTCTAGATCATTCTCAGCAAGAGCGCGTTCATAGGCATCAGAAAGAAGCGTTACTTCTGTGAGCGTCTTTTCAGTAGCAGGCTGCATAAGAAAACCTTATTGACCAATGATCACATCAAAATACGCTTGGAAACGAAAACCGAAAAGGCCACCAACAGCCAAATAATCAGTCAGTGACCTTTATGTGTTCAGAAATAGAAAATTTTACAGATGCTAATTCCGTTAGAATGAGGTTGAAATCGTTCCTGTCATTGAAAAACGTGGCTCAACCATGAATGAGTTACCATAGCCGGTATATGCTGGAGAACTGCCGCTATATACGGTACTGCTATCTTTAGCACTGTAAACGGCCCCCATAGCCCCTGTGCGAACAATAGACCCGGTTAGGTTTGTAAAATTAAGCTTGAACGTCGGTGATTTGAGGAACCCAAATGGCTTGAAATGATACCCGAGAGAAAGAGAGTTCGTTACATAACCGGGAATGCGTTGGTCATTAGCGACGCTTACAGACTGTGGTCCGGTATAATGAACCGCACCATTCGCAAAGAACCCTTTATAGGTGTAAGTCAGACCAAAATTGGCAATAATTCTTGGAGCCATAACAGCCTGCGTGCCTTTGGAATGCAGCATAATTTGCTGATATGGGTCAAAAACGTTGCTATCTTGTGTCGCATGAAGATATTCGACTGAAGCATAGGGGCTAAAGCCGTGAATTTCACGCCCTGCAATCATGAAGTCAAAACCACGCATGGTTTGATTGCCAATAGAAAATGGACGGAAGCTGTTCATTCCTAAATACTGATCTACAATGCGGTTAGTTACATTATAATTGAAGAAAGACATATCAATCATTAGATACTTGTTGTGATAACGGTATCCAATTTCTTCTTTAATAGAATATTGGTTTTTAGGAATTGGCATACTGGTATAAAGCCAGCCGAGATCATTCGTGCTTGGTTGACGGTAATCACCCTCGGCATTGATATAAACCTGATTCTGATTATCTATATTATAGCTGATAGACAACTGGGGAAGGGGAGCCGTGCGATTGTTTCCTTGGCTTCCGTAGTAATCTTTGTTCCAGGTATTTGCCATTACAAACTTGAAACCCGCATTAATCTGTAACCGGTCATGTAAATAGTGTGCAGTATCTTGAATAAATAACGAATGAATTTCATACCCAGCAGTCTGACGGTCTCCTTTTGAAATAAGGTAATTTGCATTACTCGGCCCCGGAGCCGCTCCATCTTCTCTTGTATAGCCTGAAGGGTAATTACGGTCTGTCACGTTGTTTTCGTACCAATATCCAAGCGAAATATGGTTATGACGGTCTATGTCATAGCCAAGCTTTGCGGTGGCCCCGACTTGACGTGCCCCATGTTCATTAAAATAGGACGTCATATTGCGTTGTGCACCGCTGGCATCTGTCTCCACGCCGCCTGGTGCTGCGTCCCACCCTTGGCCAAAGCTGAAATATGGCTGAAGATCAAACGTGAGTTTTTTCGGCAAAACAATATGAATAGGCGCAGTTAAAAAAACCTGATTCCAATGATCATTGTTGTTCTTCCAGTAATTAACATTATTGGGATGAGACGAACGTCCCCAGCCAATCCCATTATGCTTATAATTTAGAAACTGCTGTTCAGTAGGGTAGTTATCAATAACGAAATCTTCTGAATTCCACGACAGGAAAAGATGCGCATTGGAGCCATTATCCCAGTCTTTTCTTAAACCAAAATCAATATGTTTACGCTGATTGATACCTGAGCCCATCCAGCTACGAGCATGAGTATTTGAGAAAGAGAAGAAGCTCTTCACGCCAGAGTGGCCAATTTCGCCTGAATCAAGGCGAATGAACTCGCGCGATAGGTTGTTGGTACCATATGAAAAATCGACCATGCCACCAAACTTGTTGGATGGAACATGGGTGCGGGAATTCATGACGCCCCCGGCCGCAGACATTACAGGTAAGTCTCGCGCAGCACTTCCGGGGGTCACACTGACTTCTTCAAGGTTTTCGGAATCAATGTCCTCAGTCATATATTTGGCTGCTGCTGCAGGAGCACCATCAACCATCAGCGCCATATCAAGATCTGTCAGCCCTCGAGACTGGATTTGACCACCCTGCATACCCGAACTGTCAGGAGCCATGATGTTCAAACTCGGAAGATTTTTAACGAGATCTAGCGCAGTAGAGGTAGGGCTACGCATATTAATATAAGCTTTTGTAACAGTCTGAACGGCATGAGGCGCTGTTTCACGTCGCATCATGCCGCCGCCGCCATTGAGTTCCTGACGATGAGAACCGACAAGAATGTCCTCCTCTCCTTTCGCTTGCATGGGGCCAGAGAGACGTTTGGCACGCACAGGAACAGTGCTGGCCGATTTTGTGCTGTGCCGGACATGAGGCTGAGCAGATTTTACCTGCGTTGCCGCCTGTCCAGCAGAAACTGAAGCGCAGAGTGAGGCTGCACTTGCAAGACTGGAAAGAGTAAAGAGGCGCTGTCTGCGAGACAGACAAGAAAACAAGCGAAAAGCACGAGAGCGCCCCAAAGACATACTCTATATCCCCTGCAAGATATGTTTGGAAAACAAATAAATATAAGACAAAACTGGTATGGTGTGTCGTTTTTAACCGTTAGGAAACCACCTCCAGCACCATAGCTGGGTGTGTATGGGCTCGAAGACGGCAATACCGATCCCTTCACGCTGAATATATTGGAGGCGGAACATTCTCACAAAAGCAAAAAAAGCATTTTTGCGTTGCTTATATGAGGACGCTGCTGATGCAGCACAAAAACGTGTGTTTGGTAGATACAGTGCAACTTAAACGGTAGCTGGCTGTTTACTGTCTAGAGGTAGCAGTCCAGCACTAAGAAGGCCTTGTTAAAACAAGGTAAAAACTGGAAGCCGCTACCGGGTTAAGGCTTCTGTTTCAGACTTTAGCAATCTTTAAGATAAAGTCTGAATGGGATGCTTCCTAATAGTGTGAGGCCATGATCATGAAGATAAAAGACCACATCACATCTGCAGCGACCCAGGTCGGAGATTTTCTTACGTTCGCAAAGCAAGATGAATCTGGGTTGCTATCTGTCATCAACGATATTCTGGGCCCAGTTCCTCAGCCAGATCATCCCAGTAAGCTTGAAGAAAGAGCCAGCGCGGCTGGAATGATAGATGTTATTCGCTATTGGCAAGCAACCGACAAGGCTCCGCCAGCCACCGAAGAGGAAATTAGGCAGTTTTTTATCCCATCTGAGCTGACGTCTATTTCTGATCAGACTGGGCTTTCAGAAGATGCGACCATGAGCATGCTGAGAGAACTTTTACCACGAAGTGTGCGCCGTCGCGCCACGAACGCGTGCCTTATACCAACAAAAACAACTATAAATAACGTATAAAATAATATAGCCTTTACTTAAGGGGGCTTCAATTCGGAGCCTCCTTAACCGGTAAAAATAAAAAGAAGAAGTCTACGGCCGATGCAATTTGTTTTCCAAACTGTCCCATGCGTACATATGGAATGGGGTGCTTCTAAACATATCGCAAAAATATGTTCTGATAAATTTAATGAAAAAAATATACTTATTGTTACAGATGCAGGAATTAGAAAGGCCGGAATACTCCAGTCTGCTATCCAATCCTTAGAAGATAACACATTTAATGTGCATATTTTTGATGGGGTGAGTGCAGATCCATCCGAAACGATCCTTCTAGAATGCGTAGATTTTGCCAAAAAAGCAGAAATTGACTGTGTTCTTGGTGTGGGGGGTGGATCATCACTGGATGTTGCCAAACTCGTTGCTGTTCTTCTTAAAGGCGATCAAGAACTTTCAGGTATCTATGGCATTGGCAATGTGAAAGGTGACCGTACACCTCTTGTTCTTGTGCCCACAACAGCGGGAACAGGCTCTGAAGTTACCAATATTTCAATTATCACAACAGGCGCGACAACAAAAATGGGTGTTGTTGCTCATCAACTCTATGCAGATATTGTTATTCTTGATGCTCAATTAACGATAGGTCTTCCTAAAATCCATACTGCCGCCACCGGCATTGATGCTATGGTCCATGCAATAGAGGCTTATACCAGTAGACATAAGAAAAACCCGCTTTCTGATGCTCTTGCTCGTGAAGCATTGCGTCTTCTGTGTGGAAGTCTGATAAAAGCTTGTCGTGATGGCGAGGATCAATCCGCGCGAGAAAATATGTTGCTGGGAGCAACGTTGGCAGGACAAGCTTTTGCAAATTCTCCGGTCGGGGCAGTGCATGCATTGGCTTATCCTCTAGGTGGCCATTATCATGTACCCCATGGCATCTCTAATGCTCTTATGCTTGAACCCGTTCTGCGATTTAATTTCGACCACGCCTACCGTTTATATGCCGAGTTAGGTGAGGCTGTAGGGCTTGAAAAAAAACAGGACATCAGGGAACAGGCAACTGATTTTATAGAATTTATTGTCAGTCTTCTTGAGCGAAGTGGTGCCCCCCGATGCTTGCGTGACGTTCACGTAGCTGAAGATATGCTCCCTGTTTTGGCTAAAGACGCCATGAAGCAAACGCGTCTTTTACAGAACAATCCAGTAGACGTTTCTGAAAATGATGCTCTAAAATTATATGAACAGGTTTTCTAGGAAAAATCGTTACGGTTGCTTGGCTGTGTATCGTTAGGGATATATTATGTCATTCAATGTAGGCATCGTCCTGACAATAAATGAACTTAAACCAAGGGTAATTTCTTTGCTTACGGTTTATAACCCGGCCTACAAGGCTTCCAGACTGTTGATAATTACTTGAAAGGAATTTTTTGTGCCTCTTCTGCATTTTCATATTATCAAAGGTAGCCGAAGCGCAACTGAAATACGCAGCCTTCTTAATTCAGCACATCAAGCAATGCTTCAAGCATTTAAAGTGCCGGAACGGGATAGGTATCAGCTAGTTTCGGAACATGATCAGACTCATATGATTATAGAAGATACAGGCTTAAATATCCCTAGAACGGATAAAGTCGTGTTATTGCAAGTTGTCTCTCGTCCGCGATCAAAAGAGCAGATTGCTGACTTCTATAAGATTCTGGCAGAAAATCTTGAACAAGATTGTGGTCTTGCTGCTTCAGATCTGATGGTCTCTATCGTGCAGAATTCTGACGAACACTGGAGCTTTGGACTAGGGCGCGCGCAATTTCTGACTGGGGATCTATAATTTAAAAAGGAGTGAAGTGGTTATGTATCTGCATGGCCGCTTTTCTTAACGTTACCCGATAAGATAAAAATCTTTCTTTTTGGTTTATATCTGAAAAAATATAGACAAAACATCGTTTTTACTGCATAAAAAATAAAAATATTTCACCAAAGTAAGATTGATATAGTTTTCAACGTATTCAACGTCATTACGATTTAGTATATGCTTGCGTAACGAAAATTTTCAACGCCCCAAGGCTGAGTTTTTATGGATTTTGAGCTTAAAATCAACGGTGTCACGCATAGTGTAGCTGTCCAGCCAGATATGCCGCTACTCTGGATTTTGAGAGATATACTCGGTCTTACAGGTACAAAATATGGCTGTGGTGTTGCGCAATGTGGGGCATGCACTGTGCATATGGACGGGAACCCTGTGCGATCATGCCTTCTAACCGTTACAGATGCCGCAGGCCACGATATTACAACCATAGAAGCTATCGAGCACACTGAAATCGGCTCAAAAGTGCAGCAAGCGTGGCTGGATGAAGAAGTGATTCAATGTGGTTATTGTCAGTCTGGTCAGATCATGGCTGCGACAGCCTTGTTACAAAAAACAGCCCATCCGACTGACGAAGAAATAGATAACGCAATGGCCGGAAATATCTGCCGCTGCGGCACCTATGTGCGTATCCGTAAAGCTATTCACCGGGCCTCCAGCCATGACAACTAAAAAATCAAAAACATTTGCAGGATCAGGTCTGCTGGCTCGTCGCCGCACTGTCTTGGCGGCGGCCGTCACTGGCGGAAGTGGGTATCTTTTATCGCTTTTCGTGCCGGGATTACCCCTGATAAAAGCAACAAACGCGCAGGACATTGCAACCGGCACAATTTTTAAGCCCAACGCGTTCATACGGATTACGACGCAAAACAGCATAACGCTGATAATGCGTCATGCGGAGATGGGGCAGGGTATTTATACCGGCATTTCAATGCTGCTAGCGGAAGAACTTGAAGTCGGGCTTGACCAGATATCTATTGAGGCCGCCCCCGCAGACCCGGCTTATATTGATACAGTGGCGGGAGAGGAAGAAACAGGTGGATCCTCTTCCACTCGTGATAGTTGGATCCCTTTGCGAGAGGCTGGTGCCTCAGCGCGTATGATGCTGATTGCTGCCGCTGCACAAAAATGGGGTGTCCCAGTATCTGAGTGTGCCGCAAAACGTGGTCAGGTTTTTCATGAGGCAACTGGTCGCGTGTTAACTTATGGTGCTTTAGTTGAAGACGCTGGTCAGCAGGGTGTGCCAACCAAAGTGACACTTAAATCAGCCGAAAACTTTACGATCATTGGTACCAATCCACGCCGCTTGGATACGAAAGCCAAGACGAATGGAAGTGCTCAATTCGGGATAGATGTTCAGATCCCGGGAATGAAAATTGGGCGCATTATGGCGTGCCCTGTAAAAGGTGGCCGCCTGACAGGGTATGATCGGGCGGCTGGTATGGCTGTTTCAGGTGTGGTTGAGATTTTAACGCTGCATGACGCCATTGCCGTTATTGGGGACCATATGTGGGCTGCAATTAAAGGCTTGGAAGCCTCTGCTCCACAATGGGATTTCGGCCCCAATGCCAAGACATCTACTGTCGATATTATTGCAAGAATGAAGCGCGCATCAGAAAAGCCTGGTGTGACAGCAGTTTCAACGGGCAATACTGAACAAGGCTTAAAAAATAGTCATATTCGTATTGATTCTACGTATGAATTACCTTTTCTTGCCCATGCGGCATTGGAACCAATAAACACCACCCTTCATATCCGGCCCGATGGGGCCGATGTATGGGTTGGCACCCAGGTTCCCGGTCGTGCGCGGCAAGAAGTAGCTGATGCAACCGGGTTAAAGCCTGAAAGCATTGCGGTGCATAATCATCTGATTGGTGGGGGGTTTGGGCGAAGACTTGATTCCAATTCAATTGGACAGGCCGCCAGGTTTGCAAAGCAAGTTGCTTATCCCGTCAAACTGATTTGGACGCGTGAAGAAGACATTACCCAAGACCAGTTCAGACCTTATTATTACGATAAAATTTCCGCAGGCCTAGACAAAGAAGGTCTTATCAGCGCATGGCACCATCGTACAACCGGATCTGCTGTTACTGCGCGTTGGTATCCTGAGGGAATGCAAAAGGGTCTTGACCCCGATGCCGTAGAAGGGGCTGCTGTTACTCCTTATGCCATACCAAACCAGTTGGTAGAGTTTGTCAGGGACGAGCCAGACGCGGTTACAACCCTATGGTGGCGTGGGGTCGGCCCCACCCACAATGTTTTTGTTGTGGAAAGTATGATTGATGATCTTGCGCATCAGTCAGGGCAAGACCCACTGGCGTTCCGAAAAAAGCTGGCTAAGCAGCAACCGCGTGCCCTTAAAGTTTTAGACGAAGTTGCAAAGCAGGCAGAATGGAGCAGGAGGCGCCCCGAGGGTCATGGCTTAGGCCTCGCTTTGCATTATTCATTTCAGACATGGGCTGCCACTGTTCTTGAAGTTGCAGTTAGCAAAAATGGGGAAATCACTC
This sequence comes from Drosophila asahinai, assembly GCA_008042795.1. Taxonomy (NCBI): domain Eukaryota; kingdom Metazoa; phylum Arthropoda; class Insecta; order Diptera; family Drosophilidae; genus Drosophila; species Drosophila asahinai. The sequence continues at coordinate 48,231 of VNJZ01007674.1, read as the reverse complement.
TTGTTCGCGTTGATAGTGCCATTGATTGCGGACCAATTGTTTTTCCAGACGGGGTTGTAGCGCAAGTGCAGGGCGGCCTGATTTTTGGTCTGACAATGGCGTTATACAACGAAATCACGCTGAAAAATGGACAAGTTGAGCAAACAAATTTTCATAATTATCGCATGATGCGACTGCCGGAGGCTCCTGATATCCGTGTGCATCTCGTGCCAGATCCTGACGCCGAAATTGGCGGGATTGGGGAAGTCGGAACTGTTGCCGCAGCCCCGGCTTTGGCAAATGCTCTTTTTGCAGCAACAGGAAAACGGCTAAAGCGTATTCCCTTTGCAAAACAGTTTGGGACGGAGAAGGTTTGATGTGGCCCCATTACCTTAAGCCGTTCGCTGTTTTCTGCGTTCTTTCTGCGCTCTGTTCTTCTTATGCCGATGCACAAGATGCCACTCTCCCTGCATCCACAGAGGAAACAATCAAACGGGGGGAATATCTGTTCCGTGCTGCGGATTGTGCTGGCTGTCACACAGCGCCCAACAGCAGTGAGTTAACCGGGGGGAGGCCTTTTACGTTACCTTTTGGTACAATTTTCGCCAGCAATATTACGCCAGATAAACAGACGGGCATTGGACGATATACGGATACCGAATGGTTGAAAATGCTTCATGAAGGCGTAGGGAAAGGCGGCAAGCATCTCTATCCCGTCATGCCTTACACTGCCTATACTTTGTTAAATGATAAAGATGCTCTTGCTATCAAATCTTATCTTTTCACGCTTACTCCACGTACGATCAAAGCGCCTGAAAACAAGCTCTCCTTTCCTTTCAACCAACGCTGGAGCCTCGTTTTCTGGAATTGGTTAAATAATGAAAACAAACGCTTTGTACCTGCGGCGGATAAATCTGCCGAGTGGAACCGAGGAGCCTATCTGACGGAAGCACTCGGTCATTGCAGCCAATGCCATACACCGCGTACCATTACATACGGATTGAGCAAAAAAGCGTATGCTGGCACAGTGCAAATGGGCTGGTATGCTTACAATCTGACATCCGATCGGCAACATGGATTGGCAGGATGGAGTGACGCTCAACTGAAATCCTATCTCTCGACCGGATATGCCAAAGGAACAGGGTCAGCTTCAGGGCCAATGGCCGAGGCTGTCGAACATGGTCTCCGGTTCATGACACCAGAGGATATAGGGGCAATAATTACCTATTTACGGAGTATACCGCCGCAAGCAAGCGGCCCGATTGCGCAAGTGATGCCTGCGCCGCCCTCTCAGATTGACACTGAGAAACACGCAAGAGGACAAAAATTGTTTGCCCAAGCATGTTCTGGTTGCCATTTAATGGATGGGCAAGGAAGACAGTCTGACTGGGCGGCATTGGCGGGGGGTCATAGTGTATCAGACCCCGAAGCTCACAATCTGATACAGGTTCTACTTTCTGGCACGTCCTTGATGACGGAGCATGGAAAAGTTTCCATGCCAAGTTTTACAGGGGCGTACACTCCAGACGAACTCGCGGCCGTGTCTAACTATGTCATTGCTCATTTTGGCGGCAAGCTGGCGGATGTGTCTTCCGCCGAGTTTAAAAAGTAGGCGGCGTTGCGGCACTGACAATATGGCAGGACTCTTTTCCAATATTTCGGAACCGGTGCGGTAAGTTGCTATCAAAGTAGTAGGCGTCTCCCGCACCAAGAATGGTTCGTTGATCTGCAACGGTAACTTCGATTTCACCACTAATTATAATGCCACCCTCTTCTCCGGTATGGTGAAGCATGGCTTTCCCAGTATCTGTTCTGGGCTCGTAAACCTCATTAAGTATTTGGAGGGCGCGCCCGTTCAGATTGGTGCCAATCTGGCGATAAGAAATTCCTTTTCCGCCAATCTCCCTCAATTCTTCTGCACGGTAAAAAAGCTTCCGCTCCTCAATATGTTCAAATGCAAAAAATTCAGACAAATTCATGGGGAGCGCATTTACTATCTGACGTAAAAGCCCGACTGACGGGTTGATGGCGTTTGATTCAATAAGAGAAATTGTGCCATTCGCTACGCCACATCGCCGCGCAAGCTCTCGTTGTGATAGACCGCGCTGTGTGCGCAAGGCATATAATGTGCCACCCACATCCATATAAAATTACCTCTCATTGCTCCTTTATATTATTTAATCGTAATGAAATGCTACTGCCAAGAGCAAATAATAAATTTCTGACACACAGCGTTTCTCTCCGCTCCGGTGCTGTTTTAAGTGTTTTCTATCGTAAACACTCTATCGAATGCCCCGACCATTCCTGCCGGAAGAAAAAAACTCACAAAACTGTTGCGATGTCGGATTATCCTTCATATCATGATGAAAATGAAACGTTTCTGGCGGGGTGTGTAGGGTTTCATCAGCAACCATACTGTTTTGTATCTGTGTAACAACAAAGGTTGTCACTGGCTTACAATAACGGCCACTACCTACCTGATTGATCCGCACCCTTCTTTCATAACGTCACCCTTTAGTACATGCGATAACGTCTCAACCCTGCCGCCAGGCTTTCAAAAGTGGAAGAAACATAAGTGAGCAGAATAACAAAACCCGCAGACTTGGCCGCTGCGTGCCGCAAACTGCCTCTTCGCTGTGTATTGTCATTTTCAGCTTTGACAGTGCCCGCCATGTTTGTTCCCGACGGCGTGCAGGCAGCAACGAACAGTGCTGCAACATCGTCCAATACTTTGCCACATCATGGTGTGCATCCTACACGTAGTCTGCATGTGGCTCCCGGCCCAAGGCATGCGGGAACGCGGGCACCGTCTCGCTCTCCAGCAAGGACGGCTCCGGTTGCCCGCCACCGTGAACATGGCCCTGTTCAGGGTGGCAGCGAGGCTTTGGAGGTCAGTTCGCATCGAAGTGTGTCGCGTGGTGCTGATAATGTGGTTTCAAAAGCCGTTATGGAACAGTTCACCCCGGGCACATCTGTTCTGAAAGCTGTCGATCGGTTGCCAGGTGTCAGTTTCAGTTCAACTGACCCGATGGGGCTGGATATCTGGGGGGCCAGCATTTATGTGCGCGGCTTCTTTATGGATCAGCTTGGTGCCACGCTTGATGGCATCCCCTTGAATGATATGACCTATCAGAGCACAAACGGCTATAACGTCGTTCAGGCCGCCATTTCAGATGATATTGAGCGTACCATTGTTTCGGAAGGCCCTGGTGGCGTGGCTGTGCCTTCAACATCCACACTGGGTGGCACTATGCAGTTTGAAACCGGGGACCCAAAGGACAAGTTGGGTGGCAAGGTTTCACAGGGGTTTGGCAGCTATAGCTCTTACCGGACCTACGCACGTCTAGACAGTGGCAAGCTGAATAACACCGGCACCAAGTTTATGACAGCTTATTCCCGGTCAGACGAGGGACTTTGGGCTGGCGGAGGATCGCAGTTTCAGCAGCAGGTCGATGCAAAACTTGTTCAACCCATTGGTAATGAAAGCGTCATGAAGGCGTTCTTCAACTGGAGCGACCTGCAGGAATGGGGATACTGGGATACGTCCCTCGCCATGCTGGATGGTCTGGGATGGCGCACTCCACATCTCTATCCCAATTATGGGTTGGCTTATAATTACGCTGCAGGCAATATTTCTCTACCAACGACAGATGCAATTGACGCCAATGGTGACTCTCCCTACCTGTATGACGGCGGCCAACACGAAGTTGATTATACAGGCGGCCTGAATTTTGATCTGGCGCTGACAGATAATCTACGGTGGCGTTCAACGCTCTACGGTACCAGCCAGACAGGGTATTACACTTACTCGGATGCATCTGTGCCTTCTGAGGGAACGGGTGCTCCACTTTCAGAAGAAGTCTGGCAGAACCGGCAGGAGCGTTATGGTTTTACCACCAGTTTTCTTTACAAGATTGCCAATCACAACATTGATACCGGCGTCTGGTATGAAAATAACAATCAGGACGCGGGGTTGTTTTGGTACAATGAACCGCTGCTAGGGCAGGGGGCTCCGCTTAAAACTGTTGGTCCGTATAATGTGTATGGTGCGGCTTTCAGGCAGGGGTATGGCTTTAGCTGGCGCACAAACAACTTCACATACCATTTGCAGGATACTTGGCGGCCAATAACCAATTTGCGTATTACGGCAGGGTTTAAATCCATGCTGGCAACAACGTCAGGTGGTGCAAACTACAATAATCCGGATTACACTGGGGTAGATGCTCTGCCCAACGGTGGTATGACGGCGGCCAGCGCATTTTTGCCGCATGTGGGGGCAAGTTATCGTTTTCTTCAGCATCATGAGTTTTATTTCGATCTCGCTGAAAATATGCGCACCTATCAGGTTACCGCAAACGGTGTTGGCCAGTCCCCATGGTCCGTGCAGGATCAGGATACGTTCCGTAAGCTACAGAAAAACCTCTCTCCAGAAAAAGACTGGGTTTACGCTGTTGGCTATCGCTACACGGACAAGCTGATTCAGGCGAGCCTTGCCGGCTATCATGCTGATGCGAGAAATCGTCTTCAGACTGCAACAGAAGGCACAATCCTGGCACCTGTGAATACAGTTGTACCAACAACTGTACACACCAACGGTGTGGATGCGGCGGTAACGCTGACACCAATCAAGGGATTAGCTATCTATAATAGCGTTAGCTACAACCATTCAACTTACGGTGGAAATATAACAACATCTGACGGTATTTATTATACAAAAGGGAAGAAGATCGTAAATTTCCCTCAATTTATGTATAAAGCCAATCTTTCCTATCGCTGGAAAGGATTGGAAACGCATTTTGATGTGCATTATTACTCTAAGCGTTACTTCAGTTATGTGAACGACACATCCGTGCCCGGTTACTGGCTGGCAAGCACCGGTGCACGGTATAATTTCGGCAAAGTCGGGTTTGCTAAAAATCTTTCTGTCGATTTCAATGTCTACAACCTCTTTAATTCAAAATATATTTCCATGATGGGCCAGAACGGGAACCCTATGTCAGGAGATTATCAGTCGCTCGAACGTGGTGCTGTCCGTGAGTTCTTTGGAACGGTTAGCGCGGAGTTTTAAATCTATGGCTGATAGCAAGCGTCCAGAAACTTTAGAAACAGCGTCGATTACGCGCCGTGATTTTGTTGGTGGAGTGTTGCTATCAGCTATAGCGATGGCCTCTACCGAAGCCCATGTGGCTTCGGCAGCGCCTTCCGTAACAAATCCAAGCGTGCTGCCCCCAATGCTTACTGGTATGCGTGGAAGCCATCCCGGTGCTTTTGAAGCCGCACACGCTTTAAGAGATCACGTCCTACACACAAAAAACATACAGGACACTGGCGAAGTTTATGACTTGGTTGTCGTCGGTGGCGGTTTAAGCGGACTAGCGGCTGCACATTTTTTCCGCAAATATGCGGGGGTAGATAAGACCGTTCTTATCATAGAAAATCATGATGATTTTGGCGGCCATGCCAAGAGAAACCAGTTTTCAGTTGATGGTCATGAACTGGTTCTAAATGGCGGCACCTTGGAGATTGAATCGCCTCAACGGTATAACCAATGGGCCTCAATCATTTTATCTGACATAGGTATCGATCTTAACACCTATGAAAAAGAAAATACAAAAACAGAAAAAGCTTACGAAAACCTCTGCCTTAAATCCGGACTGTTCTTTAATAAAGAAACATGGGGTCATGATTACCTAATGCCCAAACGGGGATCAGGTCAGGAGCAGTCTTGGCGGTTTCTGTCTGCCTCAGCCCTTCAAAAAGCGCCGCTTTCAGAAAAAGCCAAAAATGATCTCGTAAGACTTATTGGCCACGCCCAACCCGATTATATGCCAGCCCTGAATGTTGCCGAGAAAAAGAGAAAATTAGCCAGTATTTCCTATACCGACTATCTTAAGAAAATTGCACAAATTGACGCCTCTGCGGTGGCTATCTTCCAGAAATCTGGTTCAGGCGTATTTTGTGTTGGGGCAGATGCTCTACCTGCTCTTTTTGCGTGGATCATGGGTTATCCGGGGTTTTCTGGCTTAGGCTTGGGTGAAATACCAGAGGGTCTCTTGTCAGACCTTCAGGGCGGGCAGCATGGTCGGCAAAAAGATTCAGAAAAAACCGTTCATTTCCCAGATGGAAATGCAACGCTCGCCCGTCTTCTTGTGTCTCATTTAATTCCCGATGCCACCAACGCCCGTTCACAAGATGATATGGGGCTGGCAGATTTCAATTACACAAAGCTGGACCAGAAAGAACAACCTGTTCGCATTCGCCTCAGCACTCTTGCCCTGAACGTCAGCCATGATGGGCCAGTCGATCAAGCCGAAACAGTCTCTGTGATATGCGCTCCGGCCGGGGACGCTTCTCCCAAACAGTTGAGCAAAGTTAAAGGTCGCCAAGTGGTTTTGGCCTGCTGGAATATGATTATTCCATACATGGTCCCCAGCTTACCAAAAGACCAGAAGGATGCGCTCGGTTACGCTGTGAAGGGGCCAATCGCCTATGTGAATGTTGCTATAAAAAACTGGCAGGCTTTCAAGCAACTCGGAGTGTCAGAGATTTTATGTCCGGGAATGTTTTTTGAGGAAGTTCAACTGGCAGAACCGGTATCATTGGGAAAATTGAAAGCGCCGACAGACCCTAGCGCTCCGATTGTTGTGCGGCTGATAAAAACCTTCGGGGTGCCGGGGCTTTCAAAACGGGATCAGCATCGCGCGGGTAGAGCCATTTTGTTAGGCCTTACTTTTGAACAGTTTGAACAAGAAGTGCGGCAGCAGTTGCAGCGTATCCTTGGTAGTGGCGGTTTTAATGCAGATACCGATATTGCCGCGATTACGGTTAACCGTTGGCCGCATGGATATGCCTACACTTACAATAGCCTTTACGACCCTCTTGATTGGGTTTTTACTGAAACATCGGAACGTCCATGCGTAAAGGCGCGTAAACCTTTTGGGCGGATTGCAATCGCCAATTCTGATTCTGGTGCCAGTCCACATACGGATGCGGCTTTTGAGCAAGCCCATCGAGCGGTCACGGAGTTGTTGGCACGACAGACCTTCCCGTTTGTGTCCGCAACACCAGGGGCTAGTACCCTGTGACAGGGCATCGTAATCAATCTACGATACTGCCCCCCTCTGGTATCGAAGCTATTGATCCGAAAAACCCGCAACTTGCACAAAGTTTGCGTCCTCGACACATTACCATGATTTCTCTTGGAGGGGTCATTGGCGCGGGGCTGTTTATTGGGTCGTCCGGCGCAATTCTGACCGCTGGCCCCAGCGTTCTGCTTTCATACGTTCTGTCCGGCCTTATCGTCTTTCTGGTGAATATGATGCTTCGTGATATTGCGTTGCATGCGCCTGGCCGAGGATCTTTTATCAGCCAGATCAGATATGCTCTGGGGCCTTTACCCGGCTTTGTGGCTGGATGGGTTTACTGGGTAGTATGGGTTACCACTTTGGGTGTTGAAGTCATTGCCTCTGCTTCCCTTTTGGTACCTTACGTTCCTCTTCCATATAGCGTTATTGAGATTATTATCCTGAGCATTATGACAGGTATCAATCTGCTATCCGTCAGAAATTATGGTGAATTTGAATACTGGTTTGCCATGATTAAGGTTGCAGCAATCTGTCTATTCGTCGGTGTTGGGTGCTATTTGTTGGGCACACATCCCATTCCTGTTCATGATAATATTTTCGGGCATGGCGGATTTTTGCCTTTGGGAGGCATTGCTTTTCTGGCAGCCATTCCAACCGTTCTCTTTTCCATGACCGGCAGCGAGATTGCGACTATTGCTGCATTGGAATCAGAAAATCCTGATCAGAATATTGCAAAAATAACTCGTACAGTTGCACTTCGACTACTGGTTTTTTACCTGACGTCTATCCTTCTCGTGCTGTGTCTTTTTCCATGGTCAGAGAATGTGCGGGGCTTTTCGCCCTTCCTAATGGTTCTTGATCAATTTCATATTCCCTATGCTAGTATGGGTATGAGCATTGTTATTTTATCAGCCACGCTCTCTACCCTTAATTCAGGGCTGTATGCGACATCGCGTGTTGTTTATGAAATGGCGCGAAGAGGCGATGCTCCCTCTATACTGTGCACCATGGCACCCAATGCTCATTTACCCCGTCGTGCTGTACTGGCCAGTGCTGGCGTTGCTCTTTTAGTATCGGCAACGGCTATCTTTTCGCCGGGTATTGTTTTTGCATTTCTGGTTGCGACCACGGGCGCATTCATCATGTTTTACAATATGATGATTGTCTGCGCCCGCCTGAAACTCTATCAGACAGCGGCATGGAAAGGATGGTTGGCATTGCTGCTTCTTGCTGGTGCGTTGCTGGCAATGGTGATCAAACCTGAAACACGGAACGAGCTGGCAACAGGTGTTGTTGCTCTGATTTTGATTACTTTGGGCGGATTGATAAAACTTCGTATCAATGGCGTTGCATCCGGCTTCAAAGAATGAAACACTTTTTTTCAACACAGCGGCCAGTCCGCTTGTTTATCTGCCCTATCTGGCAAGGAGTTTGACTTTATGCGTTATTCCACAGCTTTTCGCTCCGGCAAGGCGGCTCTTATGCTGGGTGTGCTGGCCCTCGGGGCGTCCTCTGTGGCCTCAGTTAAAGCGTGGGCAGATGAACCCGTAGTGCAGGAGGAAGAAAGCGATATTATCAAGCTATCTCCTGTAACGCCGCACCGTATTCTGGTGCAGGATACAGCAGGCACACATGCCAAAGATGGTCGCATTTACGTTGTCGATGCAGATCAAGGCAAACTGCTGGGAATGGTACAGGCAGCCTATAACGCCAACGTGGTTCAGGACCCTAAAGGGCAGGCCTTCTACGTTGCCGAAACAGTTTGGTCTCGTGGCAATCGGGGAGATCGACTTGATCTTCTTCCCGCCTATGATCCGCAGACGTTAACGATTACGAATGATGAAGTTTTGCCCGGTCGAGCCTTGGTTACACCCAAGAAAAATGATCTCGCCATTAATCAGGATGGCAGCAGGGTCTATATTTTTTCCATGGTGCCAACCAATGCTGTGCATGTCATTGACACAGCGACACACAAAGTCAGCCAGACTGTCGATCTGCCTGGGTGTGCGCTTGCTTATCCTTGGGGAAATGACGGCTTCACGTCAATCTGTGCGGATGGTGGTCTGGCCAATGTTAGCCTGAAATCCGGTAAGGCAGATGTAACGCATACAAAGCCTTTTTTTGACCCTGAAAAAGACGCCGTTTTTGAACATAGCCCCACACGTCGTTCAGATGGAAAGACGTGGTTTATCTCCTATAGTGGCCTTGTTTACCCGACAGCGCTTTCAGCCGACAGCAAAATTGAACCTGCATGGTCCATACAGGAAGCCGCAGGCATGAAAAAAGCGCCTGCGGCGGAAGCTCCTTTTGCCAAAACATGGCGTCCTGGCGGGTGGCAATTATCCGCGCTTCATTATGCGAGCGGCCATTTGTTTGTGCTCATGCATGAAGGTACATTCTGGACGCATAAAAAGCCCGGCACTGAAATTTGGGAACTTGATACCGCTAGTCATAAACTAATCCGCCGTATCAAGCTGCCTGTTCCAGCAAGCATGGTTGGGGTTACACAAGATGACAAGCCGTTACTTTTTACCAATGATAATGCTGGCGATTTGTTCATTTGGGACATGAAAACCGGCAAGCAGATCCACAAGATGCCGCACTTGGGTGATGATCTTTATTTTACCGTTGCCTTGGGTGACTGATGATGCAAAGCCTTCCGTTACAAATGGGTGGGGCAATAGGCAGTGGTGCTTTTGGCGCATTGTTTTTATTCACTGGCCTAGGCAAAGCGGCTGATATACCCAGATTTGCATCAGATATTGCGGCTTATCGACTTTTACCGCTTGGTGCGGCATTCCCGGCGGCTTATTCCATTATTATTGTTGAATGTGTGTTAGGTATTTGGCTGTTTTCTGGTGCCGCAGCAGCTTTTGCTGGGGGTGTTTCGGCGACCTTACTCCTGCTTTTTGCTGTGGCAATGGGGATCAATGTTGGGCGGGGTCGTTCTAATCTGGCTTGCGGATGTATTCCCGGTGTTGAAAGCCATCTGTCGTGGGCGTCAGTAGGCCGTAACATTTTTCTGGCGTTTCTGGTTTTCATGGTTGGATTGTGCGGACAGCCCACATCACTCATATTGTGCGCTGAAGGCTTGTTGGTTGGTGTTACCCTTCTTCTGCTTTCTGTCGCGACAATCTCCCTTACTGGTAACGAGGTTCGGGGCTGATGCTTACAGTTCTGATTGTCTCAACCCTTTTTCTAACTGTTTGTATTCTGGCATTAGGTCTGGCTGTTTTTGTGTTGGCACGCCAAATAGGCGTACTGCACGAACGGTTGGCGCCTATAGGGTTACAACCTGTCCTGGCTGGCTTACAGGTTGGGCAAGCTATTCCCCAGCTTACAGCCCGAACTGTGCAGGATACCCCTTTCCGCATTGGTGGGACGAACCCTGATGGCAGACCTATGATGCTAATGTTTGTGTCTGCAGATTGTCCTGTATGCAAACGCGCATTGCCGTTTGCTCAATCTGTTACACAGGCAAACAACATTGATCTGGTTCTCGTTGGTGAGGGAGAGGTTGCTGCTCTTGTCGCTATGGCTAACCGGAGCCCACTGAATGGCGTGCCGCTTTTAATCAGTAATGAGTTGCTGTTGCTGATGCAAATTGGCCGTCTTCCGACCATGGTAGTGCTAAGCCCAGACTGTGTGATTACTGCACGGGATGTTGCCAGTAACCGCCGCGAAATTGAAACTCTTGTTGCTACGCTGCCGCAGGCACGCTTACCCCAAATAAAGGAGTCACTCCATGCTGCTGTCTGATGTGTCTGCGCGTGCAAACACGAGTGGTGAAAAAGAATCTCTGTCACGCAATCTACTTGATCGTGCAGTCGAACGTCTGACAAGGCATGTCGCCAGTCGCAGTTCCCGGCGTAGCCTGCTGGGGCGCGCAGGCGCTTGGGCAACATTCGGCGCATTGGTGCCGACGTTGCCTGTCATGCGGGCATCTGCCGCGACACCTTCAAAACCAGCACCAAAGTTCAAAGCACCGACGCCTTTCGCTGCTGAGGCGCAGACGACAGACCCTACAGCCTGCAACTACTGGCGTTATTGCGCCATTGATGGCTATCTCTGCGCGTCTTGCGGCGGGGGTGTTCATAGCTGCCCGCCAGGTACAAGTCCCTCCCCAACGTCTTGGATTGGAACGTGTTTTAACCCCGGTGATGGCCAATCCTACCTTGTTGCGTATCGAGATTGTTGTGGGCAGGATGCGTGTAGCCAGCCCATGTGCCTTGGCACAGAAGGTGATCAACCAAGTTATCGACCGCAGGCCAATAACGATATCATCTGGTGTTTTGGCACAGGTGCGCTAATCTATAATTGTTCTACATCTGTAATTGTTGGAAATGCATCATGATTAAACGTAGCCTTCTTCTTCTTGCTGGCGTAGCGGCTGTAGCCCAGGTTCTGGCGGGCTCTGCCAATGCAGCATCAGATGGTGCTGCGGTCTATAACGCCAACTGCTCTGTCTGCCATCAGGCCGGTGGGGCAGGGATGCCAGGCCAGTTTCCAGTGCTGAAAGGCCGGATTGATAAAATTGCAGGGACCCCGGAAGGGAAAAAATATCTGGCAGATGTTGTTCTCAATGGACTGCACGGCCCCATTCAGGCTGGCGGTGTCAGCTATGCTGGCTTCATGCCATCACTGAAAGCCCTGTCTGATGATGACATTGCTGCCGTTCTGACCTACGTGGCTTCTCTGAGCGACAGCAAGCCGACACCGACCATCACAGCGGATGACATTAAAGCGGCACGTTCAACGCCGAAAAAAGGTTCAGAAATACAGGCTGAACGGAATGCTTTGAATGCTGCACATCCTATTCCGTAACGCTATTTCCTCCAGACTATCACCCCTAGCGTGCTTGGTGAAAAAACGAGCACTAACGGGTCTTACAGCTTTGGTGTGCGGGGTTTTCCCCTGCACATCAGATGCGGCTCTCCTTGACCACGCAACAACCAACTACCTTACTCACTGCGGCGGATGCCACGGTATTGAAGGGATATCGACACGAACGTTCGTTCCGTTACTCCGCGATCATGTGGGTACGTTTACGTGCTCGACAGAGGGCAGGGCTTATATCGGGCGTGTTCCCGGGGTTTCCATGTCCTTGATCCGTGATGATCAGGAGCTAGCGGATGTCATGAATTTTGTTCTTTTCCGTATGGGCGGAAAGAGCACACCTGCTGGCACGAAACCTTTTACAGCAGCAGAAATACATACCCTACGGACTCAGCCTATAACCACGACTAATCTGCTGGCGTTACGGGCCGAAGTTCTATCGCGCGCCGCAGCGCAATGCCCCCGTTAAGAGGGCGAAAGAGCATGAGGATGGGCGTCAAGGTAGGACTGAATAGAGCTATGCCCGGTTTCCATGACGCTCAACAAGCTTTCCAGGTGTTCTCGGTTATTAACAAGCCCGCGCGCTTCAACCGTCCCGTCAGCGGCAAACAATACGGCAAAAGGAACCCGATCAACCCCCAGGATTTTACCAATACTGGTGGTATTGATCATGCTGGACGCTTCAATTCCCAAAGTATGCAAAGCGGCTTGTTGAGCGGCCGGGGTATCATCGCCGACAAAAAACAGGTCGAGATTTTCCCGTTTACAGAAATCCTGCGTGATCGAAGCCATTTTCTGCGACACGAGGCACGTTCCAGAGACAAACAGAAGAAGCAGTTTTCGTCCGTTTCCTCTGATGCCGCCAATACTGATTTCGTTTCCAGCAAGCGTGACCAGATTATGGGTGTCAAGCATGCTGGTGGTCGGCTGAACTGGCGACAACGCCCCCAAAGGCGCAATTTTGCGATACAATGCTCTAACCCGTTGAAGCAACAACAGCACCACAGCGGCAGTCAAAAGCACCGCGCCCCAAAGCGCTGCCTGCGCCAGAATCAAAGCTGTCATTCTTCTTCAGTCCTTGTTGTTCGCATCACTATCGCAACAAATTATCGTATGGTCGATCCCAATATTTTTTTATGAGGAAAAGACTTCCCATGTCACATGCTCTGCAGCTTTATTATGATGGAAAATGGATTGCGCCAGTTAGCACGGCAACATTGGATGTCATCAATCCGGCGACTGAAACGGTCTGCGCCACTATTGCGCTCGGAAACGCTGAAGATGTGAACAGGGCCGTAGCATCGGCACGGAAAGCATTTCCTGCGTGGTCCGTTACATCACGCGAAGAACGCCTGTCCGTGTTGGAACGTATTCTGACAGTCTATAAAAAACGCTCAGAAGATATGGCCCAGGCAATTTCTTTGGAAATGGGCTCACCGATCGCCCGCGCACGGGACAGTCAGACTTGGGCTGGCATGGCTCATCTGGAAGAAATGATTTCTACGTTGAAGCGTTACGTGTTTGATGAGCCACGGGGAGATATGCTCATCACGCGGGAACCCGTAGGGGTTGCGGGGCTGATAACGCCGTGGAACTGGCCGATGAACCAGATCATGTGCAAAGTGGCACCCGCATTGGCCGCTGGATGTACTCTTGTTATGAAACCAAGCGAAGTTGCACCGCTTAGCGCTTTAGTTTTTAGCGAAATTATTGACGAAGCAGGGTTACCCGCCGGTGTCTATAATATGGTAAATGGTGACGGACCTGGGGTTGGTGAAGCAATAGCCCGTCACCCTGATATTGATATGGTGTCAATTACAGGGTCAACACGAGCCGGTGCAGCGGTTGCTAAATTAGCGGCTGATACGATCAAACGAGTGCATCAGGAACTTGGAGGAAAGTCACCAAACATTATTCTTCCTGATGCTGATTTTGAAGATGCCGTAAAGCGGGGTGTTAAAGGCTGCTTCAGTAATTCCGGACAGTCTTGTGATGCGCCCACTCGTATGCTTGTACCGCGTGAAAAAATGGAACAGGCCATGGCCATTGCGAAGGAAATGGCTGAAACGTTTAAACTTGGTTCCCCCACGGATGAAAACACGCAACTTGGCCCAGTCGTCAGCAACATTCAGTTTGAACGCATTCAGGCCCTTATAAGTAAAGGGATTGAAGAGGGCGCAACACTCGTGACTGGTGGCTTAGGGAAACCTGAGGGGCTTGAGACCGGATATTATGTAAAGCCGACAGTATTTGGCAATGTCGAACCGCAAATGACTATTTCGCGTGAAGAAATATTTGGGCCGGTCCTGTCAATTTTAGCATATGATGACGAAAACCATGCCATCGCGATTGCCAACGATACGCCTTACGGTTTGGCTGCCTATGTTCAATCTGGTGATTTGACGCATGCCCGCTCTGTTGCGCGCCGTCTGCGGGCCGGGAATGTAAATATCAATGGAGCCGCGTGGACTGTGGCAGCACCATTTGGTGGATACGGCCAATCTGGAAACGGTCGGGAATGCAGTGACTTTGGGCTAACTGACTTTCTGGAAATCAAAGCAATTATCGGTTTTGGTGCCGCAGAATGAGAAGGATTGGTAGCCTGTATGCTGCTGATAATGGTCCGGGCACTGCCTACCCTTCATTAAGGGGAGAAAAGCATGCAGATGTTGTTATTATTGGTGGCGGCATAACGGGTCTTTCAATGGCTCTTCATCTTGCAGAGAGTGGTCGATCTACGGTGGTTTTAGAAGCCCAACAGCCAGGTTGGGGAGCATCAGGACGCAATGGCGGGCAGGTTAATCCCGGGTTAAAACCATTACCCTCTGATGTTGAAAAGGATTTTGGGCCTATTCTAGGCCCAAAACTGGTTGAAGCAGCATGGAATGCACCCGCCGTTGTTTTTGATCTTATCCAGAAACATAACATTCAGTGTGATGCGCAAAATGGTGGGACAATCCGTGCGGCTACGGCTCCAGCTCAATTACCCGCTCTACGTAAACTTACCGAAGAATGTCTAGCTCGCGGTTGGCCGGTTGAGTGGTTGGAGCCTGATGAAATGCAGGCCCGCACGGGGAATTCAACCTATTCCGCCGGGATGTTAGACAGGCGAGGGGGACAACTTGATCCTTTGTCTTATACACGGGGTCTTGCACAGGCTGCGGTACAGGCTGGCGCTTTGCTTTACGGTGAGACACGCGTGCTTTCCTTCAAACGAGAGAACAATAAATGGCATGTGCAGACGCATGATGGCGTAGTTGTTGCAGAACAGGTTGTTTTTGCAACAAATGGCTATACCGACCACAGTTGGGATAAATTGCGTAGATCTGTTGTGCCCGTCTTCAGCGGTATTGTGGCCAGCACCCCGTTGCCGGATGGTCTGGCCGAACAGATATTGAACCAACATGAAGTGCTTTATGAGCTTGGTCAGATCACCACATATTATCGTGTTGACACGCAAAGACGCCTTCTGATGGGAGGAAGATCTTACTCCCACGCTCTAAATGGTGCCTCGGCTTTTCCTTATTTAATGCAAAGAGCCCTTCATTTATGGCCCGCCTTGAAAACTGTAGGGTGGAGCCATGGTTGGAATGGCCAATTAGCAGTGACCCTTGACCACTATCCACACTGGCATGAACCAGAGCCCGGACTGATCGCATGCGTGGGGTACAATGGGCGTGGCGTTGCTATGGCAACTGTGATGGGAAAGAATATAGCTCATTCTATAATGGGGCAGGAGGCTCCCTTATTTCCGACCACGTCAGTGAAGCCTATTGCAGGACATTTTGCATGGAAAATGGGGGTTGCGGGCCGGATTGCATGGGGACGAGTAGCGGATAAGATAGGATGGGATTCTTGATAATGCCTCAAATAAACAGCCTATATAATTAAGGATGAAGTCTATTTGAAATTTCTCCATTCATGATTTCCATTCTTATTTCATAAAAATTTCATTTTCTAAGAATTGTGCTCTGTTATGCTTATTCTACTGTAAAAAATAATCCCTACAAACAGCACCAGAGCGCCATGATAAAGCATTTTTCAAGACGATCTTTTCTTCGCAACTCTGGTGTGGCGGGGCTGGTTACGGCAACAACCTTTAGCCAAAGACCCGCATTTGCATTAGCGCCTCAACGACCACCACTGAAACCGCATGAGCCATTTAATTTTCTGTTTATAACAGACACTCATATCGAACCTGAGTTAAATGCTGCCGTTGGATGTCACGATTGCTTCGTCCAAGCGAGCAAGGAAAAGGCTGATTTTGCTCTGCATGGGGGAGATCACGTCTATGATTCCATGAAAGTATCACGGGCACGCTCTCTTGCTTTACGTGATCTTTATACAGAAACAGCACAAACACTGCATCTTCCGGTTTATAATACCATCGGTAATCATGACTGTATGGGAATTTATAACGAGAGTGATGTTCTCGCTTCTGACCCGCTTTATGGAAAAAAATTCTATCAGGACAGATTTGGGCCAACGTATTATTCTTTTGACCATAAAGGGGTTCACTTTATTGTTTTGGATTCAATCGGAATTACTGACGATCACTCCTACGAAGGGCGTATAGACGAAGCTCAATTGAACTGGTTGCGTCAGGATCTGGAGCATATGCCAGTAGGCACCCCCGTTATTGTGTCTGTCCACATCCCGTTAGTAACGGCCATGGAAGACTACGATGCGCCACCCAAGCAAGCACCCAAACATATGGGTATTCGGGTAATCAATGCTTGGGAAGTTGTCGATCTTTTTGACCATTATAATGTTCTGGCCGTATTTCAGGGGCACACCCACGTTCTAGAAACAGTCCAGTGGCATGGTGTGCCCTATATCACCGGCGGAGCCGTTTCCGGTAACTGGTGGCATGGAACCCGTTTGGGTACACCCGAGGGGTATATGGTTGTGCAGGTAGAAAATGGCCGTGTTACGCCATCTTACCGCACATATGGCTTTCAGACCATTTCGCCACATAACACCTGATAGTTGTCAGTAAAATAAATAAGGTCAGAATTCCTGATAAAGTTTGACCTTATTTACCCGCCTAAGCGTGAGCGAGTAATTTTTCCATCTCATGAATGACCGTCTGCACTGCATACGGCTTACGTACAACAGGAACAGACTGAAATTCAGGCGGTATCATTGTACGGTCAGCGTATCCTGTGGCGAACAGAAACGGAATATTTTTCTCTTTAAGCTTACTGGCGATTTCGACAGAGGTTTCATCGCCCAAATTGAAATCAAGTAACGCAATATCTGGTTTCTGCTTGTTTATGGCCTGAAGTCCTTCATAAACAGATGACACTGTGCGGATGGTATCCACACCGTTTTCAGTCAATGCTTGCTCAATATCCATCGCAATAAGAAGTTGGTCCTCAACAATCAGCACAGAAGAACTGGTTAGCTTGCTGTCTGTTGTTAAACCGCTCGTTTCTGTTTCCACATTCCGCATGCTGATTGCCTCCTTCACAACGAGTTCTGCATGATGTCTTGGAAGACTAAGACGAATGAAAAGGCCTTCGGTTCGAAATTCACATTTTGCACAACCATTTAATTCATGCGGAATAGCGCGATCGATCAAGACAGATCCGAATCCCTTTCGGGTTGACGCAGCAACAGGAGGACCGCCCAGTTCCTGCCATGTCAGCCCCCATTCGTTTGCATCTTCATCAAGTTTCCACTCGACATAAATACGCCCTTCACGACGGGATAATGACCCATATTTTACCGCATTTGTCGCAAGCTCATGAATAACCAAAGCTATGACAGAAAGAGCGCGGCCCGTAAGCCAGAGGTCGGGGCCAACAAGCGACACAGTACCGGCTTCAAGCCTGTAAGGTTCAAGTTCAGCTTCAACTAACGGTCTAAGAAGGCCGCCGCCATCAGCCCGCACAACCTGATCATGCGCACGCGCTAACGCATTGATACGCGCTTTTAGAACCGTAAAATGCTCCTGCATTGTACGATCCTTGGGGACGGGACGCGCCATAAGCGACTGCACGACAGCCAGAATGTTTTTTACCCGATGGCTGAGTTCTTCATTCAGCATCCGTTGCCGAATGTCCGCTTCTGATCGTTCCTTAAGCTGTTGCTGGTGGTAAGCGCCCATGACCTCAATCAAGGCAGAACGCAGCAGGCCTGCGGCCTCCATGTCATCCGTTGTCCACGGGTAAGAATGCTCCTGAACCTGCTCTTTCCAAATAGCAAAACTTGTTCTGGGGGTCAGGCGTGGACCATGCGGGCCGCTACTATATGTTTTTTTAGGATCACCGCCCCAGTTCAATGTTTGGATAATTTCTTTTCTGAATAGAAACAGATAATCACCCGGCTGTGGGGAAATCGGGATAATCATAACCCCGGCAACATCTGGCAATAGGGTTTTCCCCCAAACAAACGTCTCGCACAGATGAGGGGTGTGCCAGATATGGCTTCCAGCCAGTTTTTGGGCGGACTCTATTAAATGTTCTGCATGCTCAGCAGATGGAGCAACACCAAACTGTGTCCATTCAGAATCAACCCAGATCGCCAGACCATCACAAGGAACCAATGGTTCCAAATCGGCTATTCTGGCACGCAGATAAGAGGGCATGTCCGTCATGGAGACGGAATCTCTTAAAAAATTTTCAATGAGCGCATGAGTCCGTTGGGTTACGAGCAAACGGTTGGTACGCAGCAGTACGACAATACGCAGTGCCACGAACTCGCCAAACATCTTCACAACAGCGCGTTCAGCCAAAGAAAGCGTTTTTGGGGAGTAATTATGACAGGCGATCATGCCCCATAATTCACCATCGACAATCAAGGAGACCGACATGGACGCTCCAACGCCCATATTTGTCAGATACTCACAATGAATGGGGGAAACACTTCGTAATTGGGAAAAAGACATGTCGAGAGGGGGAGAGCCCGGTAACTCATCTAAAGGTACAGGCGTGTAGCCGACGTCTCCAATCGTTCGAATAAGAGCTCGACGATACAATTCACGTGCTTGCGCAGGAATGTCCGCGCTTGGGAAATGCTGCCCCAGAAAACTCTCCAGCACGGGAGAGCGGGCTTCAGCCACGACCTTACCTGACCAGTCAGGGTCAAATCGATACACCATCACCCGATCATAATGAAGCATGCCGCGCAAAAGACGTGCCACAGAGTCAAACAGCTTTTGCATGTCCGACTGGTTACGGATGCGGTCGAGCATAATCCGTAAATGACTTAATGACTGACGACTTATCTCCGGTGAACCAGCTGGCTCACACTCGACTATGACTTCGTTGCCTGAAACATGCACAGATAAGTCACAAATACATTCAGGCGAAAATTCGACACCAAAGAGATAAGACGGGCGCTTTAACGACAGACTGTTCGTAAGCGCATTACGGATTTCGTGAATGACTTTTGAAGAGAAACATTCGTTCAACAATATTCCAGGCGTTATATTTTCATTCTTCAGAAATTCGTGAATATTTTTTGAAACGCGTCGAACAATAAAAGTGTCTCGATCACACGTAAAGAGACAGCCATGAGGCTGAATACTTCCCGGTATATGGATGGGCTCTCTATCGCAGCTTGTCAGGTCAGCCTGACCAAATTCGACCATTACTGTACGCCTGCGGTGTGATCTATGGACATAATTTCGTTCACTGCAAAAGAAAAAACATTTGAAGCACTGGTAATCGCAGCTTGAGCGTCAAAAGAAGGCGCCTTTTCCAGCAGAGCTAAAAATGTTTGCCAAGATGCGTTGGAAACATCCGTCTGTATTGCAAGATGACGGGCACCAAATGAGGGGGTTAAATCAAGAGACGCAGCTTGCTTTACCAAAATTCTGGCACCTAAAGCCGAGCCTTCCAAGACGTATAGCATCCCCAGCAATTCAGAGACACTGCGTGGGGCGGTAATGGTGACATGGTTTTTACAGGACACCTGCAAGTCATGCATATCAGCTTCTAGCGGAGCGCTAAGAAACGTGGGACGCCAATTTTCGAAAAAAGATGGCCATTGTATTGGTGATAGCGATGCCTCAACCCCCATGCGCAACTGTCCAACGCTAACCAGATAACGACGATAAGCCTGAAGATCAGTCAAAGGGCCAATAAGCGCGTCTAGTTGCTGATGCAAAGGCCATGTGCCATCACGCAAGACAAAACGCCGGGGAGTAGTGGTCATATGAAATAAGGGCCGCCTATATGGGCCAGTGGAGACACATGGATTGGGAACAAAGACTTAGAATACGGCCCAATTACAAACCCAAGCGCAACCTTTGCACCATGCCAGCCCAAGCGCCGCTAATCAACTGAGCGAACGCTGGTCTTTCACGTTTATCTATCAGAAATACGTGTCTGACGTGGCCCCCTTTAGCCTTCAAGCGTGTCGGATAAGATTAATGCCGTGTGAATGAGTGCGAGGTGAGAAAAACCCTGTGGAAAATTGCCAAGCTGGATATGTTTGTGCGTTTCATATTCTTCGGCCAGAAGGCCAACATCGTTTCTAATGCTCAGAAGCCGTTCAAATAATGCTGTGGCAGCTTCTTTACGGCCGTCAAGCGCATAAACATCAGCCAACCAGAACGAACAGGCCAAAAAAGCACCTTCTTCTGAATTCAGACCATCTACATTTCCTTCAGTTTCATAACGATGAAGGAAACCATTTTTCAGAAGTTTTTCTTCTATAACTTTAATGGTTTTCTGTATTCTGGGGTCAGAAATGGGTAGAAAGCCGACTAGTGGGAGCAATAAAAGAGATGCATCCACTTCTGACGCACCATAATATTGCACAAAGCACCCCATTTCTACATTGAACCCATAACTACAGATATCTGCATGGAGCGCCTGTCTCGTTGCCTCCCACTTCTCGGCTGGACCTTCCAGATTATAACGCGCCATGTCTTTTAACGCACAATCAAATGCCAACCACGCCATGACTTTCGAATGAACAAAATGGCGCGTTCCACCCCGGACCTCCCAGATACCGTGGTCAGGCTCTTTCCATATTTTCTCCAGGTGGTTGAGTAGGTTTATCTGCAACGCCCATGAGGTAGGGGATCGAGTTAAACCGGCATTACGCCCAAGCTGGGCGACGTGCGCCATAATTCCGTAAATATCGAGC
Source organism: Drosophila asahinai (assembly GCA_008042795.1). Taxonomy (NCBI): domain Eukaryota; kingdom Metazoa; phylum Arthropoda; class Insecta; order Diptera; family Drosophilidae; genus Drosophila; species Drosophila asahinai. Next base: position 27,229 of record VNJZ01007674.1, on the reverse strand, counting down.
TGAATCTGATCTGCTGCGCCATTTCCGATACGCACCGGTTTGGCATTATGGTAACCGGGCAGATTATCAATATTCCATTCGCGTAAAATTCGCTCTCCACTGACGCCGTACATAATCTGGGTCTGACCAGCATCCCCGGCAATACTCCGATGTAGCCAGTCATTCCACGCCTGTGCTTCTTCATAATACCCGCAAGAGATCAGAGCGGATAATGTCAGCGCCGCATCTCGTAACCAGCAATAACGGTAATCCCAGTTTCGGATACCTCCCAAATCTTCTGGAAGAGACGTGGTCGGGGCTGCGACAATTCCGCCTGTCGGTGCATATGTCAGAGCTTTGAGTACAATAAGAGAGCGCACAACAGCATCACGCCATGGCCCCTTATATGTACAGTGGGCTGACCAATCCTGCCACCATGCTTCTGTTTCAGCCAATTCCACATAAGGGTCAAACGAAGGCGGAACAGGCATGTGCGACGGCGCATGCTGGAGAACAAAAACTTCATTTTGTCCTTCTGATACTTCAAAATAGCAAACTGTATTCATTTCTTCACTATGGAGAGGAACGCTTGAACGGATAATAATCTGATCTGGCCCGGCAATAGCGCGAATACCTTCTTCGTCGCGTAGGTGGGTGACCCACGGAACAGTCATGCCGTAGTCGAAGCGCAAGCGCAGGTGAAAACGCATTCGAACTTTTCCGCGTAACCCTTTAACCTGCCGAATAATTGCGGTGTCACCGTTTCTTTTCGGCATTACGTCGGTAATGACCACTTCACCAGAACTAGTAATAAGGGTTGTTTCCAGAATAAGGGTATCTTTACGATAGGTTCGTTTACTTGAAATGAGGGGGTCTTCCGGCTCCAGTTTCCAACTCCCATTCTGGGCCGTACCCAAAATGGCAGCTAAACAGGCCGCACTATCAAAGCGCGGAACGCATAGCCAATCGATTGCCCCGTCTTTCCCAATGAGCGCAGCGGTGCGACAGTTGCCGATCAGGGCGTAATCTTCAATTAATAAGGGAAGTTCTCTAAATTGAGACTGTCCTGCCTGCCGCATAATATTGCCCCCGCTATGGAAAGTAAGAATTTCTTACTTTGAAGCGAACGGCTTGCTGAAAAAAATGTTCCTGCCTGTAGGTCTTTTTTATTTCCCGCAACGCACCAAATATAAATTATGGTAGTTTGCGTGCTTTTATGGAGCAAAATAAAGGCAATTATAACATTTTCGTGACCCCCTGACTCTCGGCCTCATACCTGCGTTTACTGGAAACAAAGAAAACCTTCTGTCGATAACCGAGAAAGGTTAAGACGATGCAGCAGATTTTTCAAAATAAAATGGAACTGGATGTTTTATCCGTTGCATCAGAATTTTTTCCTTTGGTTAAGACCGGAGGATTAGGGGACGTGACAGGAGCACTGCCCGCGGCATTAGAACCGGAAGGAATTAGGGTAAAAACACTTCTGCCGGGTTATCCTGCTGTTATGGCTGCTTTGAAAGAGGGTACAGTTGTTGGTGATACTATTGACCTTGAAGAACTAGGTCACAAAGTCAAAATCCATCAAGCCTTAATTAATGGAGCTTTCCTTTTTATTATTGATTATCCCGATTTTTATTTAAGACCCGGTAGCCCCTACATGAATCAGGGAGGACTTTCTTGGGAAGATAACGGTCTGCGCTTTGCGCTGCTATCGCGTATTGCAGCACGGATTGCCTGTGGTGCCGTTTCGAGCTATCGCCCCGATCTTGTGCTTGCACATGACTGGCCTGCCGGTTTGACGGCGGCTTATTTGCATTTTGAGGCTGGCCAAACGCCTCCGGTTGTACAAACCCTTCATAACATTGCATTTCAAGGACGGTTTAGCGTCTCGGAATTATCAAATTTTGGTCTTCCTCCAGAATCTTTTGATCGTGAGGGCGTCGAGTTTCATGGAGATATCGGTTTTCTTAAAGCCGGACTTTATTACGCAAAATGGCTTGTCGCGGTTTCTCCCAGCTATGCCCGTGAAATCCAAACCCCGGGCTATGGTATGGGCTTAGAGGGCTTGTTGTACGACAAACGATCATGCCTTAGCGGTATTCTGAACGGGGTTGATACATCTGTGTGGAACCCCGCTACAGATAAAGACATCCACTTTCCTTATAAATCCGGCCATATCCTCACGCGGCGGTCTAACAAAGCGGCTTTTCAGGCGGAGTTTGGCTTGGCGCGTGATGCTGACGCGCTTCTAATTGGTGTTGTCAGCCGCCTGACGGATCAAAAGGGTATTGATCTGTTGGCTGAAGCCATGCCCACACTTATGCAGCAGAATAAATCGCTACAATGTGTGGTAGTGGGTGGTGGCGACCAACAGATTGAACGTCAGCTTGGAAATCTTGCGCGTCGTTTTCCCGGTCGTTTTGCTTGCAACCTGCAATATAGTGAGCCCCTTGGGCACAGAACCCAGGCCTCGGCAGACGTTATTTTTGTGCCTTCTCGGTTTGAACCCTGTGGTCTCACCCAGCTTTACGCATTGCGGTACGGCGCTGTGCCGGTCGTCTCCCGTGTTGGGGGGTTAGCGGACACCATTATTGATGCAAATGCCGCCGCTCTATCCGCCGGATGTGCTACGGGTTTTGTGTTCGAACCTCACGGTTCAAAGGCCATTATTGAGATCATGCAACGCGTCTGTGACGTGTTTTCTGACAACGCATTGTGGTCTCAGCTACAACGCAATGGTTCTCTTCAGGATGTATCATGGCAGCGTCCGGCTGCCCAATATGCAACTTTGTTTCGTAAACTGGTGACCAAATATCGCCCTGAAGAAGCTGAAGTCTTGCCTTTCCATGGTCGCGCCCTGTCCCGGCAACGCATCATTGCTAGATGCCCACCCTATAATGGTGGCCCAGATAGATCGGTTTCCTGCTGATGACGCCGCCAACGGCTCCGTCCGACCTTTCTGATATCACGCAGGGCCAGCTTGAAAAGCTTTTGACTGGTTCCTGTCGTGATCCATTCTCTCTCCTAGGGCGCCATAAAGCGGGGCGATCCGATGTAATTCGCGTTTTCATGCCCGATGCCCGTGAAGTGAGGCTGGTACGATGGACACGGACGGGTATTCAACGCGAACAAGCCATGCGGTGCGTGGCACAAGCCGGTTTGTATGAAGCCAGAATTCCCGCAAACGCACTCTATAAATTGCGCATAGGCTGGGCTGACGGGTGGGAGGAGTGTGCCGACCCTTATTCATTCGGTCCATTGTTAAGCGCCCATGATCTGCATCTTTTTGCCGAGGGCAAGCATCGTGACCTTGCGAGCATGATGGGAGCTCAGGTCACCACGGTCGATGATATTCCCGGTGTTCGCTTCGCTGTCTGGGCCCCCAATGCAGGAAGTGTTTCTGTTGTTGGGGATTTTAACCTGTGGAACACCCGCAGGCACCCAATGCGGTTTCGACATGATGCAGGAATATGGGAATTATTTATTCCCGGTATCGGTCCGGGCTCACGTTATAAATACGATATGACTGGCCCGGACGGTAGCCGCCTGCCATTACATGCTGATCCGTTTGCGCTTGCGTCTGAAATACCGCCAGCAACAGCGTCTGTGATAGCGGATCCAGCTCCTTTTAAGTGGAACGATCAGCAGTGGATTGAACAACGGGCGAGAAGACACACAGAAAGTGCACCTTTAAGCATTTATGAATGTCATGTCGGTTCCTGGCGTCGACCGGGAGGAGATGGCACGCAAGTTCTGACGTGGGATGAACTGAAAGACACCCTTATTCCTTACGTGGCTGATCTGGGCTTCACCCACATTGAACTTATGCCCGTAATGTCTCACCCCTTTGACGGATCATGGGGGTATCAGCCATTGGGTTTATTTGCCCCCATGGCCCGACAGGGTAGCCCGCGACAACTAGCATCCTTTATTGACGCCTGTCATCAGGCAGGGCTAGGCGTTATTCTCGACTGGGTTCCTGCTCATTTTCCAAGCGATTTGCATGGGCTTGCCTGCTTCGATGGTACTTGCCTGTTCGAGCACATGGACCCCAAAGAAGGATTACACCCAGATTGGGATACGCTGATTTACAATGTCGGCAGGAACGAGGTGCGTGGCTTTCTGATTGCCAGCGCTTTGATGTGGCTAAACCGGTATCATATTGACGGCTTACGCGTGGATGCTGTGGCATCCATGCTTTACCGCGACTATAGCCGCCCCGGCGACGATTGGGTGCCAAACCAGTATGGTGGGCGTGAAAACCTCGAAGCTGTTGGCTTTCTGCGTGAACTGAATGATGCGGTCAAAACATATGCGCCGCATTCACTCATGATTGCAGAAGAATCAACGGCATGGCCGGGGGTTACGCACAAAACCCAGAATGGTGGCCTGGGCTTCGATTACAAATGGAATATGGGGTGGATGCATGACACCCTTTCCTATGTAGGCCGAGACCCTATCTGGCGACGATACCATCACGATAATATTCTGTTTGGGCTTCATTATGCTTTTTCAGAAAAATTTATTCTTCCACTGTCTCATGATGAAGTTGTGCATGGAAAGGGCTCGCTCTTGTCCCGCATGCCTGGGGAAGGCGGGACACGTTATGCAGGGTTAAGAGCCTATCTGGCATTTATGTGGGCGCATCCGGGCAAGAAACTCATTTTCATGGGGGCCGAACTTGCGCAGTGGGAGGAATGGAATCCTCACGGAGAACTGGCATGGCGCATGCTCGACACGCAGTGGGGCCGGGGAATGCACACGCTGGTCCGGGATCTGAACCGTTTGCATCGAGAGTTACCCGCGATGCATCAAAGAGACACACGACTGGACGGGTTTATCTGGGTGATTGGAAATGACACGGAAAACAGCGTTTTCGCGTGGTTCCGCTATGGCGATGATGACACGCCCGTCCTTGTAATCTGCAACATGACGCCCGTGGCTCGGTCTGATTATCGGGTAGGTGTTCCACAAGATGGCTGGTGGGCGGAATACCTGAATACGGATGCCCATGATTACGGTGGAGGCGGGGAGGGAAACGCTGGGGGCTGTATGACCCAGCCTATTTCATCGCACGGATATGACCAGTCCTGTGTCCTCCATTTGCCACCATTGAGCGTGATTTACCTCAAGCCAACAGGGTACAAACCATGACAATTTGGACCGATACCCTACAGCCCGGAAACCCTTATCCATTGGGGGCTACGTGGGACGGAAATGGCGTAAATTTTGCTGTGTTTTCAGCCAATGCTCAGCGTATTGAATTATGTGTTTTTGACCCGTCGTCACGGAAAGAAGCGCGACGTTACAGACTGCCAGAATATACGGACGAAATCTGGCACGGTTATCTGCCAGGTGCAAAACCGGGAATGCTGTATGGCTACAGAGCATTTGGCCCTTATGAACCCATGCAAGGGCATCGCTTTAACCCGCACAAACTCCTGTTAGACCCGTATGCCAGAGGAATGACTGGCCGGCTTACCTGGACAGATGCCCTTTTTGGTTATCGTATCAATGCGGCCCGAGCAGACTTAACACAAGACAGGCGTGATAGTGCGCCTTATATGCCCCGCAGCGTTGTGACGCACCATGCGTTTGACTGGGGGGATGACAAGCGCCCCCGTGTGCCGTGGGAACAAACAGTGATCATGGAAGCCCATACGCGGGGATTATCCATGTTGCGTTCGGATGTACCAATTTCCAAACGGGGTACATTTGCGGCCCTTTGCGAAAACTGGTTTGTCACGTACTTAAAAAACCTTGGCGTAACGACATTAGAACTTATGCCGGTGCACGCTTTTCTTACCGACAGATATTTGGAAGAAAAAGGACTGGTTAATTACTGGGGCTACAACAGTATTTCTTTTTTTGTGCCCTATGCCGGGTATATCGCCAACGGATCAGCAACAGATCTTTGCATGCTTGTTCGCATTTTACATGCAGCCGGAATAGAAGTGGTTTTAGATGTTGTCTATAACCATACGGCTGAAGGCAGTGAACTTGGCCCAACCCTATGCTATCGTGGTTTGGATAACGCCAATTACTATCGTCTAGCCCCCGATAATTTAAGATGCTGCATTAATGACACCGGCTGCGGAAATATTTTAAATCTGTCCCACCCGCGTGTTTTGCAAATGGTCACGGACTCCCTTCGTTACTGGGCAGAGACTTTTCATATTGATGGGTTCCGATTTGATCTCTGCACCAGCCTTGGTCGAGAGGATTATGGTTTTGATGCACGGTCGGGATTTTTTGACGTGCTACGTCAAGATCCACTGCTTTCGACACTCAAACTGATTGCCGAACCGTGGGACCCTGGCCCCGGAGGGTATCAGACCGGAAATCATCCACCAGGCTTTGTAGAATGGAATGACGTATACCGCGATACAGCCCGTCGGTTCTGGAAAGGGGATGAAGGGCAAAGAGGTCAGATCGCTGCCCGTCTGAGTGGATCAGGGGATAAATTTGAACATAGTGGAAGGCGTCCGTGGAGTTCGGTCAATTTTCTGACGTCCCATGACGGCTTTACTCTTATGGATACAGTCAGCTTTAACGACCGCCACAACGAAGCAAACGGTGAAGGCGGGCAGGACGGCCATAGCGGAAATTACAGTTTCAACTGGGGGGAAGAAGGCGAAACTGATAATCCCGATATAGTCGATGTGCGGGACAAAATTCGCAGGGCGATGCTCGCAACGCTATTTCTCTCTCAAGGCACTCCCATGATTTTGGCGGGAGACGAGTTCGGCCAAACCCAGAGTGGGAACAATAATGCCTATTGTCAGGATAGTCCGTTAACATGGCTTGATTGGTCTCTACTGGATACACCTCGTGGCAAGGAGATGGTCGACTTTGTTTCTCGCCTGATGGCCATAAGGCGGACCCATGTTTCTGTCCGACGAGGACGATACTTTCATGGACACAACGAAATAAGCCCCGGTGTACATGATATCGGGTGGTTTAGCCCGCATGGCACTGTCTTGAGCGTGGAGGAATGGGAGGATAGCGAGGGACGCGTCTTGGCGCTCCGCCGTGCAACCCTGAGAGACAGCGACAAGGACATCACTTTGCTTATGCTTAATGCAAGCAGCGAGCCCTGTACCTTCGTTCTGCCGGAACCTAGCGGGAAGTGGCGGTTTATTGTTGATAGCGCCACGCCTGAACGTAATGAAGAAAGCTTGGCGCAATCCATGACCAAATATGAAGTCGGCGCTCATTCTATAGTTTTATTGGCTTTCCAGCCCCAATCCCAAGAAGAAAATCTGGAGGGGAGAGGATCATGACACAGTCAGCCTATTCTCCGCCGACGTGGGGAGCCTGGCACACTCAAGATGGTTTAACGCGCTTTAGGATATGGGCTCCGCATTATACCGAGCTGCATATCAAGCTGAATGAGGCTCCACCCGTTCAGCTTGATAAAACCGGCTGTGGTTGGCATGAGATTTCTCTTCAATGTGCTCCGGGTTCTCGCTACGTTTACCAAACGCCCCATGGTGATTTCCTTCCTGACCCAGCCTCCGCCTTTCAACCCGAGGATGTACATGGGCCAAGCGAGGTTATTGATCATAACTCTTATTCTTGGCGAGCCCTTCATTGGCGCGGACGACCATGGGAAGAAACAGTAATTTACGAATTACATGTTGGGGCGGCTGGCGGGTATGAGGCCATTATTCAGCAGTTGGACCAGCTAGCAGAACTTGGCGTTACAGCCTTAGAGCTCATGCCGCTTGCTGAATTTCCCGGCAACAGAAATTGGGGGTATGATGGTGTGTTTCCATATGCACCAGAGTCCAGCTATGGAACCCCCGATGATTTAAAACGCCTGATAGATGCCGCCCATGGGCGGCGCATCATGGTTTTTCTTGATGTTGTCTATAATCATTTTGGTCCAGAAGGAAATATTCTGTCCCAATACATTCCGGAATTTTTTAGAACTGATCGTCAAACACCGTGGGGGCAGGCAATAGATTTCACCCTTCCTTCTGTTCAGGATTACTTTGTTGATAATGCTCTTTATTGGCTAAACGTTTATAAATTTGATGGTTTGAGACTAGACGCTGTACATGCGATTTTTCCTCAATCATGGCTTCGTAGCTTAAAAGATAAAATACGAGCACAGTGCAGCCCTGAACGCTATATTCATCTTATTTTAGAAAATGAAAATAATGATGCAGATTTATTGAGAGAAGTCTACTCAGCTCAATGGAATGATGATGCCCATAATGCCCTGCATGTGCTTTTGACTGGGGAGAGTGAGGGTTACTATCAGAATTTCCTGAACGACCCGACCGCTTCTTTGGTGAAGTCTCTAGAACAAGGATTTGTCTATCAGGGAGAAAAAATGCCTTCAACGGGGCGTGAAAGAGGTCAGGTTTCATCGGATCTTTCACCAACGTCGTTCATATTTTTTCTTCAGAATCACGACCAGATTGGTAATCGCGCCTTTGGAGACCGCTTAACCTCACTGGTAGATGAAAACCAACTTTCTGTCGCGAGAAGCCTTCTTTTTCTTTGTCCACATATTCCCATGATTTTTATGGGAGATGAGTGGGGAACTAAAACACCGTTCCTTTATTTTGTCAGTCATAGTGAAGAATTAAATAAAATTGTGAGAGAGGGAAGACGAAAAGAAATGGCGTCTTTCAAGTCTTTTAACAATATTGCTGAAGCTGACAAAATACCTGATCCTGGAAGTCCCAATACATTTCAGATGTCCTGCATAAATTGGAAAGAGAAACGCGAAAAACCTTACACAGAACTATACGAACAAACCCGTGAGTTGCTTTCAGTTCGAGCGGAACATATTTGTCCGCGGCTTGCTGGATGCAAAGCATTATCGTCCCACATTTGGGGGATAGGGGCTTTTTCTGTTTCGTGGAAAATGGGGGATGATCGTATTCTCGAGTTGCTTGTAAATTTTACAAATAGCTCGATAGAACTGAAGTCAGGCTATCAGGGCATTGTGCTTTATCGCTCTAATACATCTTTGCACGATGTAAATACGCGAATACCCCCGTCAACCTTAATCGCAACGTTGAGAGAAGGTGCGGAAACATGACGACGTTAACCAATCTGCATGCGGCAGCCCGGCAAGCAGGGTTAGCCGTAACATGGCAGGATGCCAATGGAAAAAGTCATAAAACTGACCCTGATGTACTGCAGGCACTGCTTAATACTATTGAGGGGAACACATCCTCTCGTCCTTCCCCGTTGATTATTGCACAGGTTGGAGAGGCTGTTACCTTACCTTTTCAGAATGGTAATACCGCTTCATATGTTTTGCAGAAAGAAGATGGTAGCAAACAAGAGGGAAAGCTAAAGCATGACAAGGCTGGACTTTTACTAAGTCCAATCTGTAATACTCCAGGCTATCACATTCTTGAATACGGTCATCACACAATAAAGCTGGCAGTGGCTCCCACCCATTGTGAGGATTTGAAAGCACGAACAGCCAACCAGAAGGCGTGGGGAACCTCTGTACAGATCCCGGCATTAAGACAAAAGGATGATGGTGGTTTTGGACATCTGGGTTGCGTTGTAGACCTAGCGCTTTCCATAGGAAATGCTGGTGCCGATGCCCTCATGATAAGCCCAATTCACGCATTATCTCCGTTACATCCTGAACAATGCAGCCCTTACTCTCCGTCAAGCCGCCGATATTTCAATCCTTTGTTGGCAAATTTGGAAGTCTGTTTCTCTAGGCAGTTAATCCACAGCGTTTCCCGGCAGCATTCCGACTGGGCTGTAGCATTTGAAAGAATGCAAAAAGAAAAACTGATTGACTGGGAAAAAGCAGGAACCCTGAAACTGAAATTACTGCGTGCATTATATGATAAACATATAGCGTCTTCTTTGCCGCCTGAATTTGTTGAGTTTATAGCCGCCGGAGGCGATGCATTACGTAACCACGCAATATTTGAAGCTCTGCAGGCTCACCAACTTTTGCGAGGCCCGCGAGGTGATAACTGGCGATCATGGGGACCACCTTATAAAAAACCCAGCACTCCAGAAGTTCAGCATTTTGCGAAAGCACACCAGAAAGAAGTTTACTACTGGCTTTTTTTACAATGGATAACAGCTAAAAGTTTGAAAGAGGCAGCCTCTGCTGCAAAAACCAGCACCATGTCTGTTGGCCTAATTTCAGACATCGCTGTTGGTCTCTCTCCATCTGGGGCTGAATGTTGGGCAAACCAGGATAGTTTCCTTATTGGCGCGTCCATTGGGGCACCGCCTGATTTGCTAGCCCCCCAAGGCCAGAACTGGGGGCTGACAACCTTTTCTCCGCGTGCATTGAAACGCACAGGCTATGATGCATTCATAGCGATGCTTCGCAGCGGCTTCCAAGCTGGCGGCGGCATACGGTTTGACCATGTAATGGGGTTGGAACGGATTTGGATTGTTCCTGATGGAGGAAACTCCAGTGACGGGACCTATCTTAGTATGCCGCAAAAAGACTTGAAGAACCTTCTTGCTCTTGAGTCTTTTAGGGCCAAGGGAGTGGTTATTGGTGAAGACCTTGGAACAGTCCCTAAAGGGTTTAGAGCCAGAATGGCGGAGCGTCGTATCTGGGGCATGAATGTCATGTGGTTTGAAAAAAAAGACAAGGAGCAGTTTCTCTCCCCCATAAAATGGTCCGATAACGGAATTGCAATGACATCCACACACGATCTGCCAACCGTGGCAGGATGGTGGATGGGAGCGGATCTTCCCAATGACACGACCTGCCGCGAAAAACGACACTCTGACCGAGCTGCTCTCTGGGCTATGTTTCAGTCTACTTCTGACAATATCATATCAGAAATGCCGCCAATAACATCCGATGGTGCTCAGACAGTTGTTGATGCGGCAATCAAAAGCGTTGGACAAGCATCCGGCCCACTAGCACTTTTGCCCATGGAAGACCTGCTTGGTGTTGAAGACCAGCCGAATGTACCAGGCAATCAGGCGTCTTACCCTAACTGGCGACACCGCTACCCCGTACAGGTAGATCAAACTCTTCAATATAAAAATGTAACTAATCGTATTGAAACTCTAAAAATCGCACGAGGCAAAAAATGAATACTGTTCGAGCGACAATGCGTTTACAGATACATAAAGATTTCACCTTATATGACGCTTATGAACACGTTGATTATTATGATGCTCTTGGCATAAGCCATCTTTACCTTTCCCCCCTCTTCACAGCACGCCCTGGGTCGATGCATGGATATGACACCCTCAACTATAACAAAATTAGTGAAGAACGTGGGGGAGAAAAAGCACTTCGCAAGCTTGTAGCAAAGCTACGTAGCCGACATATGGGAATAATACTTGATATCGTTCCCAATCACATGGCTGTCGGGCCAGGAAATATCTGGTGGGATGATGTTCTCAAAAATGGGCGCACTTCTCAGTATGCTGATTTTTTTGATATTGATTGGTCTACTGCTGACCACACGCCTGAAAACACCGTTCTTTTACCTTTCCTTGATAGACCGTATGGAGACGCGTTGGAAAATGGGCTTATTGAATTAATCTATGACACTGAAAAAAAAGAGTTTTTTATTAGTCATTATGATCATCGCTTTCCCGTCAATCAGAAATTATCCACTTCCCCTGATGTAACAGAAACCTTAAATTACTATAATAATAAGACAGATTCAGGAAAAAAAAGACTTCACACTTTACTTGAAAAGCAACATTATCGGCTCGCATGCTGGCGTTGTGCAGATGAAACTGTCAATTGGCGTCGCTTTTTTAATATTACAGAACTTGTCGCCTTGAAAGTTGAGAACAGGCCTGTATTCCAGGCTGTGCATCACTATGCATTTTTGCTTTATGAACAGGGTTTGGTTGATGGGTTCAGAGTTGACCATGTTGATGGTTTAACGCAGCCTGACCAGTATTGTAACTGGCTAAAAAAAGAAATGGACCAGCGCAAAAATAGACGACCAATAGATGCCTTGAAAGGAGATATCCTTTACATTGAAAAAATTCTAGCGCGCCACGAAAAGTTGCCAGCTAATTGGAAAACAGACGGAACAACAGGATATGATTTTCTGGATCAAGTGAATCTGCTACTGCATCATCCAGATGGGGAAGAGACATTAGACAATATCTGGAAAGATTGCTGCCCATTATGGAAGGGATACGAAAAAGAAAGCATACGCGTAAAAAATGAAATAGCGGAAACGCTTCTTTTGGGGTCGACAAATAAAATTGTCGCATTACTTTACGAATATGCCGGAAAAGATTTTTATCAGCGTGATTATACTAAGAAAGATGTAAGCGAAACGCTAAAGTCTTTATTAGGACATCTTTATATCTACCGTACGTATGCCTCTGATGACGCAGAAAATATTCGCGTCAAAACCGAATATAAAAGTCAGAATACATTTCTTGAACAAGCAATAGAAACTGCAAAAAAAGACTTGCCTTCACGATTGCATCCATTACTCAGTTGGATAGTGACGCAAATATCCAACCCTATAAACGCCGAAACAAAACAGATAACGCAAACATTTGAGCATCTAAGCGCGCCTCTTACTGCAAAAGCGATAGAGGATACTCTTTTCTATCGGTATGGAAGGCTTTTGTCTCGTAACGATGTGGGGACAGAACCGAAGGTTTTTTCAAGTTCTGTTGAAGAGTTTCATAATACTATGAAACGGCGGGAGCAGGAAACACCTATGGCGATGCTTGCTACAGCAACGCATGATCATAAACGAGGTGAAGATAGTCGGGCACGTTTAGCGGTTCTTTCTGCACATAGTGAATTGTGGGATGACAAAATTAATGAATGGAGACAATGCAATACAAAATATAAAACTAACTATGCTCCCGATGATGTTGATGAACTTATTTTGTATCAAACTCTTGTCGGAGTCTGGCCATTAGAAAAAATAACAATGATGAATACTTTAGAAAAAAGAGTATCAGAGTGGCAGATCAAAGCAATACGGGAAGCCAAACGTCATGGAACATGGGCAGATCCGGATGCTAATTATGAAAAATCTTGCTTAAATTTTTTACATGGAATTTTAGAAGATAAGAACTTTTTATCATCTTTCTCTTCATTTTTTGACAAAATAGCACCGATAGCGGCAATAAATTCATTAACCCAGATAATCCTCAAATTAACAGCGCCAGGCGTCCCGGATATTTATCAGGGAACGGAAAAATGGGATTTTAGCCTTGTTGATCCAGATAATAGACGTCCTGTCGATTATGAAGATCGAAAAGCAACTTTACTGATTGATGAAAGTTTTGAGCAAACTGCACAACACTGGCAAGACGGAAACATAAAGCAGTTTCTAATTAAAACTCTGCTGAATATAAGAAAAGAATATACTAAATTATTCAAACAATCGTCATATATCCCTATTCAGAACATTAATCAGAATGAAATGAAATTGATTAGTTATTTAAGAAAAAATGAAAAACAGGAAATTCTTATTTTGGCACCCGTTAATAGCAGTGTTAAAACCCCTGATCCTATGAATTTAAGTTGCAGAAACTACCTAACGAACACCATCCGCTTTGAAAATTTAGACAAAAATGAATGGGTTTCGGTATTATGGAACAATGTAAGTATTGATGAAACCGGCACTCTTTACATCCCAGAAGACACAGAGTATTTTCCGATAGATATTTTTATCCCGGTTTAGCGCAATTGTTGATTTAAGCTTATTTGGAGCACAAAAAAAATTAATTCCATACGGAAATTTTTTGTGCTTTTTGCGTTTTATAAATATCCGCTTTCAATAGAACAAAAATACAGAAAGTGGTGTTCTTTCATCTTCAAGATGAGGTGTATCATGTCTGATAAAAAACATGAAAAAAAGCAAGAAATTCAGGATGATAAGTTGGATGAGGCCTTAGATGACAGCTTTCCGGCGAGCGATCCACCGTCGCATAGTGGCGTAACCGGAGACAGAGGGCCGCCACCCAAACCTGATCCTAAATCTAAAAAATAGGCTTCACTGGTTTTACTTTAGGGTCGGATTTCTATGATCTCAATCTGGATAAGGCTAAAAGCCGGTAGAGAGAGATACAACCCCGGCAAAGCCTCCGCCTACAAAATAGGTGGGGGCTTTACCAGTTATTGCTGTGCCAAATACTCCTTTGGCAGATTTTGCATTAAAAGAAACACTGTTGACGCCTGACAAATACCCAGACTGACCTAAATTGAGGAGGTTCAATTGAATCTGGGGTGTTTTTGCAAAAGATATTTTTTTCAAGCGATAGCCAACAGTTATGTTTGTTGTCGTAAAGCTGGCTAGGCGCTCATCATTCATAAATGTTGAATATGTTGGCCCAACATAATTGACAGAGACCATTCCGAATAAATTTCCGTCATCGTAGGACAGCCCTAAACTTCCGGATAGAGAGGGTGTGCGGATAGCTTTTTTTCCTTTAGTGGGGAGATAATCTATTCCTGACTTTAGATTGTTATCTATTGTAGCGTGTATGTATTGACCTGATGCATAAGCACTCAAGTTGTGCCATTTTGGTGTTCCAAGTTCTCCTTGTAATCCTCGTGCCGTTTGGCCTCCGCCATTTATGGATTCAGAGACTAATGCACCATTAAGACTGGTTGTTGTATTAATTTGTCTATTAGTAAAATTATAGTTGAATGCAGAAAATGAAAATCTTATTGCACCAGAGTATCTGTACCCTATTTCTTCTCCGATAGAATATTCTGGTTTTGTATCGCTGGTTGCGTTTCGTGTCTGTTTTCCAGAAGATATACTAAATCTATCATTATAATTTGAAATTCCAGAAGGTGCGCGAAATCCAGTCGTTGCATTTATAAATAGCTGATGTTTTTTTGTGATCTGATAACTTAGTGCAATTTGTGGTTGAGGAGAAAAATAACTTGCACCATTTTTATAGCGGGCCCCCGGTAGTAAATTACTTACCTCACGCGAGACCATAACTGCCCGGAATGCGCCAGAAATTATAAGTTTGTCAGAGAATAGTCTAAGAGAGTCCTGAATATATAAAGCGTTGGTCTGTTGTACAAGGTGAGAGTTGTATGACGACAAAGGTTCATTAGAGGCTGTTAAAATCGGATAATATCCCTTCATATTAGAAACATTTCCTTCTTCGCTTGCTGCAACATATCGAGAAGGATTTGAAAAATCATAGTAGGAATACCAGATGCCGCCTGTAAGAGTATTTTTCTTAGTTTTCCAACTTACTGAAGCACTGACACCGGAATGGGCTTGTTTATATGTATCCGTTGCGACTGCTGTAATGGAACCATTAGCTGCGGACGAAGCCTGCAAAGGCCCCGCAGGCTGGTTTCCTTGATAGCTTTCTTCTGCACTTAAGTTGGTACCAAAACCGTCATATCCAGAAACGTAAATAAAATAAGGTTTTAACGAAAACTGAAGATTGTGGCTTAAAAATAGATCAAGTGGCGAAGAAAGAAAAATCTGAGATCGCGCATTTTCTTGAAATAAATAATAATTGGCATCCCCTTCCTTATAGTGTTCACTATAATTAAATTTTGTTCCGTATGTTTGCCACTGAGACATATTGGGAGCACGAAGGTAATACTGCCTTTGCCTGTTAAATGTCGCGATAAAAGAAGCCGTGTTCTGATTGCCCCACTCCTTTACTATGCGGCTATCAACGTGAAATCTTGGGCTATTTCCTGCTCCACGCCACTGGTTCGCATTTCTATAAGAAAAT
This sequence comes from Drosophila asahinai, assembly GCA_008042795.1. Classification (NCBI taxonomy): domain Eukaryota; kingdom Metazoa; phylum Arthropoda; class Insecta; order Diptera; family Drosophilidae; genus Drosophila; species Drosophila asahinai. The sequence goes on along the minus strand of VNJZ01007674.1, from coordinate 11,572 downwards.
GACAGAAAAGATGTCATACCGGAGTGGCCCAGCTCGCCACTGTCTAGGCGGATAAATTCGCGATTAAGGGTGTATGAGCCATAAGAAAGATTTAGAAAGCCACCTGCTGTTTTTTTGGGCTTTGCTAACTGCACACTTAGTTGGCCGCCAACGGCATTATAAACAGGAGATGCTGAATCTGCCGAACCTTGGGTTAGTGTTACGGACCGAATATTTTCGTTATCAACACTGGCAGATGTGTAAGGCATTAAAAAAAGGGGAGGGGCAACTGGAATGCCTTCAAAAAGATAACCAATTTCAGTTTGATCCAGCCCTCGGACAGATAATCCTTGTTGATCATCATTTGTACCCAACGGATCGTTAGCCGAATAAACAACTCCTGGAAGCATTGATATAAGGCTGGTTGAACTTTGGGTGGGGCTTTGTCGCGCTATGAAATCACGCGTTAATCCACTTTGGCTTTTGGCGATCGTTTGCTTGGGCATTAAGCCTGCACCAACAGGATTACCTGTCGTGCCATCGGCTGTCATATGGCTATTTACAGTGACATATTCTGGTTGATGAGACGTAGGACGCTTCTTTTTGTCCTCACGTTCTTCAATCTTTTTAGTATCAGTTTCTAAGGAAGTCTCTGCTACCGAAATGCTGGGTGAAACCAAGACTGCTGTGGTTAATAGCGCGAGGGGAAGAAACGCATTTTCACGCAGAAAAATATAGAAAATTGGCACGGAAAAATGGTCCCTTGAACTTTTTTCTTTCCTGATAACATACATATAAATTTAGAATAAATAAAATGATATAACATAACATTCTGATTTATATTTTTTTGGTGTCTGGGAACCTTTCCCTTATTGTGGTTTCCAGACACTGTCTTCTGATAAATTCTGCATCTTACGATATGTACGTAAGCTAAAGTAAGCGAAGCAGCATGCTCCCATCAGCGCGAGCGCATCAATCGGGAGAGTTAAGTCGGTTTCTGCAGAAGAATTTATAATTCCGGCATAGGCACAAACGTCATAAAATATAATGGATGCAGTCGTGAAGCTGGCAACGGCCAACAACTGGTAACTGCTTTTTCCGGATCCTAGAATAAAACTCCACGTTATAGCTGCAAGGAAAAGGGCATAATAAATACTTCCCCCCCAAGATGCGGCATGTGTTCCATATAAAGCGAGCCAGCGGGCCAGAGATAAAAGGGATGATATGCCGATAATGCATCCTAATGAGACACCAACAGTCAAACTTGCCAGTATTTTTGTTGAGCACTTTTGCTCAACGGTTTGATTTTTCACCGCTTTTTTCCTACGACTTTCTATCCAGAGCAAATTACCTGAATAGAAAAGAAACGCGCCAGCCAAACCTAGGATAAAATATCCCCATATAACGGGTGAGCCACCGTAGCTTCCAAAATGGAGGGCAAAGAAACTGGTAATAACCGCCAGCCTTACTGACTGCACGCCGGGCATGTAATCAGTTTGGATAACATGCCCATCATATGGGTCGAGTGTTAAAAATCCACCCTCTGGAGACCGCATAACATGTTTGGCGTTAAATCCTGTGACTTGGATAGATTTGCTCCCGTCACGGCCAGATTTAAGGGCTAGAGATTTGATCGTAAAATCTGGAAATAGCCTAGTCACATGACCTAGAGCTTCTACCGGCGATATCATGCTAACATTATTTTTCTGCACGGTAGATTTTGGTGCGGCTGTGGCAAATGTTCTATTTAATGCATGATGATAAATAGTAGCGTTCTGTGTCGCATAAAAAACATCGTGAAAAGCAAAAACAATAGACGAAAGAGCCATAATCAAATGAAACGGAAGGCTAAATACACCTAGAACATTATGAATATCTAACCATTGCCGTTTTCTATTTTTACCCGGTCTGACCGCAAAAATGTTTTTACGAAGTCCAGGCAGGAAAGCGATGACGCCGGAAACGAGGGCTAGGCCATACAATAATGCGACAATACCCATTAGAGGCATTGCGAATTCTCGGCTTAATGGCAATCCAACCTGTTGATGTAAAACATTAATAAAATGGCTAACATGCGTCGAAACCAAGGGCGTAATTTTTAATGACCCATCAGGAAGAACGTTTGCTGTAAAACGCTGCCCGTTGCCTGCTCCATGATGTCGGCCGCCGCCTTTCTGCCATGTCAGATAAGCAAAGTCGGGTGATTGAGCGATTAAAGTAATGTCGTAATTATTTTTTATCTCTGGATGAGAGACCGCGACAACTTTTAACAGATCTGGAATCTCATTCAGTGGCATTGCTTTGACAGAAGCAGGGACTTCCCATTGTTCCAGTGCTGGCGCGAACATGGTTATCGCCCCTGCATAAAACGCAATAAAAAGGAATAGCCCACTGCAAATGCCAACCCACGTATGCACTTCTTTATAAAGACGGATAAGATCAGCGCGGATTGTCATAGCCCAGCCACAGTAATGATAAGAAAACAAACAGCGCTCAGGCTCCCCAGCCACAGCCAAGCTTGTAAAACTGTCCGAAACAAAAAGCAGGCGGACAGTACCACCAGCCACACGGGCGCAATCAACCACATATTCAACTGAACGGAAGCCATATCGGGCGGGAAGGGGGACAGGCGAGAGAGTATGCCTGAAACACCAATAGCCAGCAGATAGCCAAGGACCAGACCTGCCGATGCTTTTCCCATCCACCCCTGAATAGTGAATCTATCTGTTGGCTTCATTTGGCCGACCTGTATTTCTTCTGAAAAAACGAAGAGGCGACAGGCAATAAGGACCACACTGCCATCGCGACCATGACACAACAAAATATGTCAGGCGCAACTCCCAGTCGCGGATTCAATAAAAAATAGGCCGCACAAAACAAACCAATTGCGGCAACTGAACCGTAACGAAGCGGTAAAGGCGGTATGACCAAATGTTGGTTGGGCGAACTATAATATACAATAGCTGCAGCTAACGATGCGCAGCCACATCCCAGATAAGCACTTAGAATAGGGCTCATTTTGCAGGATGCGCCAGATAATACAGTAAATCAGTTAGAAATTTCATGCGTAATAACAACCCTGAAACTTCCGCCCTGTTGTTTCTCTCAAAAGCGGAGCAAAAAACTGATAATGCTTCTTAGTTTCATATTCAACTCAAAAAATTTTAGGTTGCTTATTTTGCTTTCTGTAGGCTCCCGCGTTGAGTATATTTTCCTTAGGATACAGCGTTTCTATCTAACAAGAGTGTCATAAAGAAGCTTGAAATTTAGAATAAGAATAAGACCAGCAACGCCCCAGGCCACAACAGAAGTCATGCGTGATATAACCAGTTTACCCATTTTCTGACGGCTGGAAACAAACCAAACCAGTGGGATAACGGCGAATGGAAGTTGCAAGGATAAAATGATCTGACTGAAAACCAGTAGGGTTCCTGTTCCCTTTGCTCCATAGAATAGTGTCACAAAAACTACAGGCACAATGGCAAGTCCACGCGTCAATAACCGACGAGCCCATGGGGCCATCCGCAGATGCAGGAAGCCTTCCATAATAATCTGGCCTGCTAATGTGCCAGTCACAGTTGAATTTGTACCCGCAGCCAACAGCGCCACAGCAAAAAGAGTAGACGCAATCCCCAATCCTAGAAGAGGAGAAATAAGGGTGTAGGCTTGGCTTATGTCTGCAACATCTTGATGGCCTGTTCCATGGAAAGCAGACGCAGCCACAATAAGGATTGCAGCGTTTACAAACAGAGCTAGTGTCAACGCAATCGTACTATCAAGCGTAGACCAAGCAATCGCCTCCCGCTTTCCATCCAAGGTCCGTTCATAATTTCTTGTCTGGACCAAAGCAGAATGAAGATAAAGGTTGTGGGGCATTACTGTTGCCCCCACGATACCAATCGCAATGTAAAGCATGTCTGAATTGGTCAGGATGACAGGGGAGGGGATAAACCCTTCAAGAATACCTCGGACAGATGGCTCGGCCGCAACAATCTGTATGGCAAAGCAAGCTGCGATAATACCTAAAAGAGCGATAACAAATGCTTCGAGCCACCGGAATCCCAAACGCATAAGCAAAAGAAGCAGGAAAGCATCTAAGGCTGAAAGACAAGCCCCCAGAACCAGAGGGATATTGAACAACAACTGCAAAGCTATGGCTGTTCCTATGACCTCGGCCAGATCACAAGCGATAATCGCGATTTCACAGGCAAGCCATAGAACAAGATTTACGCCGCGTGGAAAGTAGGCGCGGCACGCTTGAGCTAGATCATAGCCCGTTGCGATACCCAGCCTTGCCGCCAGAGATTGCAGCAAGACGGCCATTAAATTTGAAATAAGAATAACCGCCAGCAGCGTAAACCCGAATTGAGCGCCGCCTGCCAGATCGGTCGCCCAGTTTCCTGGGTCCATATAACCGACCGACACCATATAGCCTGGTCCGACAAACGCCAGAAACCGTCGAAACTTCGAAGCACTTTCTGGTATACGCACTGAACTATGAGCTTCAGGTAAGCTTATAGCGTCGTTAGCCGCAGAAAAGACGCCACCGAGCCGGGAGCGATTATTAAGGTCCTGACGATTAATCATGGCACAGAAAAAGCTTCATCGTGAAATATTGCATAGAACCATAAAGCAGAAACAAAGAAATATGCAATAGGCTATAAAAATCACCCTCTCAATAGATGGGCGATCCGCAGGCATTTTTCTGCTAAAGGCTGTACGGCTTTTCCTCATAGACTGGTTCAGCTATAGCGTCAGCCATTGAGCAAAGACTTTTTATGACATACGAGGATTTTACTGTTGAAACAGCGTCTGCCTGTTCTGCCTGATGTTGAAAGCCAAAGTGAAGGCTTTCGCCATGCGCGTGAGGCACGTCGGAATGTTTTGATAGAAGACTATGTCGAACTGATTGACGATCTAATTGCCGAAGGACGAGAGGCCCGACAGGTCGATATTGCTGACAGGTTAGGGGTCTCTCAACCTACTGTCGCCAAGATGCTTAGCAGGTTAGAGGTCGAAGGGTTTGTAACACGCAAACCTTATCGCGGTGTTTTCTTGACAGAAGCAGGGGAAGCTCTGGCAGAAACCGTAAGGGCGCGTCATCGGATCGTTGAAGAATTTCTTCTGGCTCTGGGGATAGATTCCATGACGGCCCGCATGGATGCGGAAGGAATGGAGCATTTCGTCAGCGACGAAACCTTGGACGCCTTTCGTCGTGCTTTGAAAACAGGTCGCCTTTCACCGTAAGACTGACCCAGCCTTTCAAGGCAGTATAGTCGGAAAAAACGTGTCAATTTTGTGCCAAATCTCTTGCCTTTATGGTGCCAACGCCATATGAGGAAGCGCCAATGGTCAGGTGACCTGAGGCATGACATTGCTATCGGGTGACCCAATCGCACTCCAGTCAAGGGTTCCCGTTGTATGACTTCTTCCCCCTACAGCCGCGTTACTGAAGCCTTGGCGTTTGATGACGTTCTGGTAGTTCCTGCCGCGTCTGAGGTGGTTCCAAGCCAGACCTCAGTTCGTACGCGTCTGACACGCTCCATTGAATTGAACATCCCCCTGATTTCTGCCGCTATGGATACCGTGACGGAAGATCAGATGGCTATCGCCATGGCGCAACAGGGCGGCTTGGGCGTCATTCACAAAAATCTTTCCCCTGAAGAACAGGCAGAACACGTAAGACGCGTAAAGCGCTTTGAATCAGGGATGGTTGTTAACCCTGTTACCGTCGGTCCAGAACAGACGCTGGCCGAAGTGCGCGAAATCATGCAGCGCAACGGTATCAGCGGTCTACCTGTCGTTGAGCCTGCATCCCAAAAACTGGTGGGCATTCTCACCAACCGTGACGTTCGCTTTGCTGTTGACCCTACCCAGCGTGTCTCCGAGCTAATGACGCGTGATGGTCTGGTAACAGTGCGAGACGGCGCGGATGCCGATACGGCACGCCAGCTCTTGCATAAACACCGCATTGAAAAATTGCTGGTTGTGGACGAAGCGGATCGCTGCGTTGGCATTATTACCGTCAAGGACATGGATAAAGCAGTTGCTTACCCGCTTGCCATCAAAGACAGCCTTGGTCGGTTACGCTGTGCAGCGGCGACTGGCGTGGGGGAAGATGGCTTTAGCCGCGCAAAACTACTGGTGGAAGCAGGGGTGGATGTTCTGGTTGTTGATACCGCCCATGGTCATTCATCAGGCGTGCTGCGCGCTGTTGAACGACTGAAAGCGCTTGATAACAGCATCCAGATTGTTGCGGGAAATGTTGCAACGCCGGAAGCCGCTGAAGCCCTTATCAACTCGGGTGCTGACTGTGTGAAAGTTGGCATTGGTCCGGGTTCTATCTGCACCACCCGTATTGTGGCTGGTGTAGGGGTTCCACAGTTTTCGGCTGTTCTTGAAACGTCTGTTGCCTGTCATGAAAAAGGTATCCCGGCCATTGCTGATGGCGGTGTCCGTACGTCAGGTGACATTGTGAAAGCGATCGGGGCCGGAGCCGACGTTGTGATGGTTGGCTCGCTTCTGGCTGGCACGGAAGAGGCTCCGGGTGAAGTGTTCCTTTACCAAGGACGCTCCTACAAATCCTACCGCGGCATGGGCAGCCTTGGCGCTATGGCGCGAGGATCCGCTGACCGCTACTTCCAGCAGGAAGTCAAGGACTCCCTGAAGCTGGTTCCTGAAGGGATCGAAGGCCGCGTGCCTTATAAGGGGACAATGGCTGCTGTTATTCATCAGTTAGTGGGCGGCCTGAAAGCCGGAATGGGCTACACGGGCTCGCGCGAAGTGAAGGAATTGCAGGAACGTGCGCGCTTCCGTCGTATTACGGGTGCCGGTCTGCGTGAAAGCCATGTGCATGATGTCTCCATCACGCGCGAAGCACCGAACTACCGTCGGGACTGAAAAAAGATCATGACACCTTCTGCCCGATTTGCTGCCTCCATTGATCTTCTTACTGCCATGGAGGCCGCCACCCGTAAGCCAGCAGATGCCGTAGCGAACAGCTTTTTCCGTGAACGGCGCTACATTGGGGGAGGGGACCGTCGGGCAGTCTCCGGTCTGGTCTGGGACATTATGCGCGCATGGCGCAGACTGGGCTGGCATCTTGAGCAGCAAAAAGCAGTGCTGAGCCCCCGTTTACTGGCGGCCTCCAGCCTAGTTTTCAAGGGTGTCAGCACACAAGAGATCGCAGCGCTTTTTGCAGAAGGACGCTTTGCACCCGGCGCGCTGACGCGGCGTGAGCAGGACGTTATTAAGTCTTTAGAAGGGAAAACTCTTCTCGACGAAAATATGCCGCAGGCCGTTAAGCTTGAACTGCCTGACTGGCTTCTGCCAAAACTTGAAGAAACATTTGGTGATGCGCTGGAGGAAGAGCTTGCGGCCCTTTCTGAGCCAGCAACGCTTGATCTGCGCGTCAACATGCTTCGTACGACCCGTGCTGAAGCACAGAAAGCACTCGCACGTGAGGGGCTTCACGCAGCAGCCACCCCTTTATCTCCTTGGGGATTACGCTTAAACGGACGCCAGCCTGTTACCTCCACCTCTCCCTTCAAAGAAGGAATTGTAGAGATTCAGGATGAAGGCAGCCAGTTAGTTGCTGCCATCCTTGGCGCGACACCTCAAACCAGAGTTCTAGATTATTGCGCTGGTGCAGGCGGAAAGACGCTCGCCATTGCAATGATGATGGAGAACAAGGGACACATTGCCGCCTGTGACGTTTCTGAAAAACGTCTTGAAGGAGCCGTAAAGCGGCTGCGTCGCGCAGGTGTCCATAATGTTGAACAGCATTTGCTGCAGGCTGGCGATAAATGGGCAAAAAGACGGTCTGGTTCGTTTGACCGGGTTCTAGTCGATGCCCCTTGCAGTGGAACTGGAACATGGCGGCGCAACCCCGATGCCCGCCTTCGCACAACACAACAGGATCTGGAAGAACTACTGGTAAAGCAGGCTGAAATTCTGGACCGAGCCGCGTCTCTGGTTAAGCCGGGCGGCAAACTTGTTTACGCAACCTGCTCGATTTTGAACGCTGAAAACACGCATCAAGTTGAAGCTTTTCTAGCACGCCGCCCGGAATTTAAGTTGGTTGCTTCTGACAGCTCTGCGCTCCCAGAAAGCATGAAGGGTGTTAAGATGTTCTCACTTACTCCAAAACAAAATGGAACAGATGGGTTTTTCGCAGCAATGCTGGAACGTACAGCAGAAACAGTAACCGCCTAAATACCTCGGCTAAACTGAAAATATTTTTGAGTATCCTCCTTGGGCTTCGCATGCGCTATGTAAAGCATGCATTTAAGTCATGAGGGTAAGGACTGCGTAAGCTCCAAGCCTTCATGCCTCAAGAAGATGGATAGTCATGACCGAAAGCGTAATCCTCTGCATTTTTTGCGTATTGGGCGGCAGTATGCTTGCTCAATGGACTGCTTGGCGCTTTCGCTTGCCCGCTATTGTACTGCTTTTTACCCTCGGACTGCTCTATGGGCCGGGGCTGGAAATTCTCCATCCGTCAGCCATGATTGGCGCTGCTTTCCATCCTCTTGTTTCCTTGGCTGTTGCCATGATCGTGTTCGAGGGCGGTCTGGCTCTCGATTTCCGGCAGTTACGGGAATCAGGTGAGGGCGTTGTTAGACTCACGCTCTTTGCCTTACCCATTAACCTTATCTTGGGTAGCGCCGCCGCACATTACATCGGTGGCATGGGATGGGGACCAGCTTTTCTGTTTGGTGCCATTATTGTTGTTACTGGCCCTACAGTCGTTTTGCCGCTTTTGCGACATGCGAAGCTTCAACCCAGAGTAGCCGCGTTTCTGCGCTGGGAAGCCATTCTTAACGACCCTGTCGGTGCAATTCTGGCCACACTGGTTCTTGAAGTCTTGCTTATGCGGCCGGACGAAGGGTCAGGAACATTTTTTGGTTTTATCCTGCCTCATATGCTCGCCAGTGCTGGGTTGATGATGGTCCTCGGTTTTGGCGCAGCATGGGGAATGCGGTGGCTCTGGGTGCGGGATATGATGCCAGAAGTCCTGAAAATTCCGGTGCTGACAACATCTGCTCTGGTGCTGTTTGTCTTGGGCACGCTTGCCATGGATGGTGCTGGCCTGATGGCTTCTACCGTATTTGGTATGGCCTTGGTCAACCTTCGCATTCCCGGCATGGCTGAAATACAGCGCATGAAGGAAGCACTGGTTGTTTTGATTGTCTCTGTCCTGTTTGTTCTCTTAGCCGCAGATCTTCAGCGCGAAGAACTGACACATCTATCCTGGTCTATTGGCGCACTGACACTGGCTGTTTTGTTCCTTGTCAGACCGGTTGGTATTTTACTGGCAACCGCGAAATCCAACCTGACTTGGGCAGAGCGCATTTTTGTTGGCTGGATTGCCCCGCGCGGCATTGTGGCCGCTGCTGTCGCTGGAATTGCGGGCATCCGGCTACAGGATGCAGGCTATCCGGGAGCAGGGCAGGTGATGCCTGCTGTTTTTGCAGTCATCGCATCCACTATGATTTTACACGGGTTCTCTCTTAGGCCTCTAGGCCGCAAGCTTAAACTGACGCTGTCAGATGAACCGGCTCTTGCCATTGTGGGGGCAAGCGACTGGTCAACCAAGCTGGCCATTGCCGTTCATAAAGCGGGGGCACCGGTTCTTTTGGTCGATAACTCCTCTGCCGATCTTTTGCGGGCACAGGCTGCTGGCGTACCTATTCTGGCGACCGAAGTTCTGTCTGAAGAAGGAGCAGAGAGCCTCGAGGAAAGGCCTGCCGATTATCTGATCTGCTCGACCCCGGACGCAATTTATAATGGTCTTGTTTGCGCGCATCTTGCGCCACACTTCGGTCGCCAGCGCGTATATCAGGTCTCACCGGGCATTGCCCGTCTGGATCAGTACCGGGGATTAAGTCGAGAAGCTCGCGGCAAGGTGCTTGGGGAGCCATCCTGGAACTTCACACTTCTGGAAACTTTGGTGCGTGAGGGCTGGCGTTTTATCGCGCTAAACGTTACGCCCGAAAACCGCGAAAACATCATGCATGAAAGCAGCAATCTTCTTCCGTTCCTCGTGCTACAAAGCGGCATTTCAATTACTGTCGTTTCAGCGGAAGACGCCAGTCAGCCACAACTGGATAGCGGTTTCATTGTAATTGCGCTTACTCCGCCAGACTATTCTGAAGAGGATTTTTCACACCCCAATACCCATCAGGTTGGTGCGTGAATCTGGATACTATCCGCCCCTTCGCTTAAAACGTACCGAAGGTCTTGCTCCGTAAGGGCAACGCAACCTTCGGTCGGGTTTTGATCGGAGCGCTGTAAGTGCATGAAAATTGCTGAACCACGATAAGGTTCAGACTTATGATCATTATACCCTATAACAACAATGATATCGTAGACATGATCCTCACGCCAAAGCTGCTCATGACGGCCAGGATAGGGCAGGGTGACATGCTGGTTATAGCGCGGGTCGGCCGGGTCATCACACCAACCGTCTTGAGGACATAAAGGTTCTACCGGCAAAATCGATTGAGGTTTGGCCACCCGGTCTGCCCGGTAAAAAATCTTTCTCAAGCTAAAATTGCCAATGGGTGTGGCATTATCTCCCTCTTGCTTGGAATATGTCACACCGTTTTTGCCAAGAACTGCGCTCATCGTTTTGTGTCTGCAATGCAGTTGTGCGCGGCTACCACTGCATGTATCGGGCTTAACGTGTATCATCATATCAATAGGTGTCCTGTTTGTAGATTTTTCATGCAGTTGTCGTATCATGCTCAGACTATTGGTTTGAGCCCAGAATCGTGACAAGCTTGTAAAAGTAGACAGTTCAGACAGCCAAACAGTAGAGGCTGACACAAGGAGATGAAAACCCCATGACGGGTGCACGTCCGATATTGGTTGTTGATGACGACCGGATACTTCGCCAGACCCTCGTTGAGCAATTGCAGCTTGACGGTGAATTTATTGTTCAGGAAGCATCCTCACTTGCCGAGGCGCGTGAAAAGCTGAAAGCGCCTGATTCCAGATTCGATGCCATTCTGCTGGACGTCACACTCCCCGACGGTGATGGTCGTGACTTTTGCGCAGAACTGCGGAAGGAAGGGCTACGCATGCCTATCATCATGCTGACTGGTTCAGATGATGAAGCTGACATCGTTCGCGGGCTGGATGCTGGGGCGAATGATTATGTCGCCAAGCCGTTCCGTATCGCAGAACTACTGGCGCGTTTGCGTGCACAGTTGCGCTTGTTCGAAAATAGTGAAGATGCTGTTTTCACCATTGGGCCATATACATTCAGACCGTCAGCCAAGCTGCTACAGGAACCTCAAAAAAATCGCCGCATCCGCCTGACCGAAAAAGAAACAGCCATTCTTAAGTTTCTTTATCGGGCGGGTACACGGCCTGTGCCGCGTCAGGTGCTGCTGAACGAGGTATGGGGCTATAACGCTGCCGTGACGACCCATACTCTTGAAACGCACATTTATCGTCTACGCCAGAAAATTGAGCCCGACCCGGCCAACGCGTCATTGCTCATCACCGAGGGTGGAGGCTATCGTCTTAGGGTCTGTTAGGGCTTGATCCAGTCTGCTGCGGCAGCGATGTGGATGACCGCGAGGAA
>VNJZ01007671.1:0-29872 GCA_008042795.1 Drosophila asahinai | reverse complement strand
GCGCACAGCATTATTTAAACAAGAAATTTTGTGCGTTATACTCTCGTCATTAAAAGTTGAATGGACAAATCTATTCAGAATTTCTGCAGCCTTAAATGCCTCCATAACGCTAGGTGCTGACATTTCATTTTGATCTTCGACGTCCTCGGACGGTTCCTCACAAATCGCCACACCATTGTCAATAAGAAATCGGTAGCTGATTTTTTAGAACTCTTGTCCAAACCGATAGAGGAATGTCTTCTCCGATTTCAATATCATTTGAGAATGAGCAGCTGGGACCATCTAAATTTTCTTCAGTATTTTTTTATTCGGCACGTCGCAATAGCAGGTTTTTCGCTAAAAGCGGAAACGTACTAAGCGGAGGCCCTTTCATATAAGTTTGTATGGGGACCAACCAAGCCATCGAGTTTTCGTCGCAATAACCGGACGGACGCTATAAGCAGAGTCGGTATAACCGGATTCTACTGTATTATCAACAACCCTACAGCCGAGTCGATCTAGCCATGTCCGTCTATCTGTCTGTCCGTCTGTCGGCTTCTACGCGAACTAGTCTCTCAGGTTTTGAGCTATCGAGCTGAAATTTTCAGCATAGTCTTATTTCTTTTGCACGCAGTATATATGTCGGAACGACCGAATTCGGGCTACTATATCCTATAGCTGCCATAGGAATGATGGCGAAATTAATGTAAACAAAATTTTAACTTCTCTGTTTTTAAACGTATTTCTATAAATTTTGAGATATAGCAGTTTTTTATGGTTCTAGAATTACTGTTTTTATTTCATTAAGATCGGACACCTATATCATATAGCCGCCATAGAAGCGATCGGTCGATTTATATAAAAATGATGAAATGAAATTCTACATGTAAAATGTAAAATTGACAAAATTCGATGTTTTTTCAACATTACTAAAATGGTTCGATTTTCAATAATCAAATTGCAGACTGCAAGAGTATACCAACTTCGGTTTACCGAAGATAGCCTTCTTTCTCGTTTTTGTTGATTTTAATTGTTTCCTAAGATAAATGCGATAAGAAAACTAGTAAAAATTTTAATGAGGCAGAACTGCATTGACCATTAAGTAGATCTGCTTTAAATTAAGCAGGGTATACAAGAAGTGTGCCAAGCAGTATACGAGAAAGCAGTCCAGCAGTTGGCAACGCGATTGTCGATAAGGCAGGGTGTCCGCCGATAATACAGTGCACGAGAAACAATGATATTGAATTTCAAGCAGCGCTGTCATGTGCCTGAGTTTTAGACGCTCGACTTTCGACTGGAAGGTTGGCATCTTCTGTAATCGCGCTTCCGTGAGGTCTGATTGTGGGATGGCCTGAGGCTGGGATCTACTGTGTAGCGAACAGCTCATGTTGACGGAACGTCCGCACTAAGCTTGCCATCAATATGGGTGCCATGGAGGAGTCCGCGGCATTCAGGTTGGCTAAGGAGGGATGAACCGGGCCAGGGGTGAAAACCAGCAGCCAAGAGTTCCCGTGGTAGGCAGTAGTGGGATAGCGTACCGGAGTGAACTGCCGTTATCAGCCCAACCAATATGGTTGGACCACAATCTTTTTGCATTTACTTTTTTTTATTTTTTATTCTAGAAACAGAACAATACAAATTATTTATTAATTTTAACTTATTTTATAATATTAATATTATTTTTTGTATGCAGCCAGTATTAGAATATCAGAGAGAGCTTCTAAGAGCTTTCTGGCCAAGCTTCGGCTCCTGAATCCTATTCATATTGTGGCCACCGTTCAGCACGTGCCCGGGTAGCTCAGTCGGTAGAGCATTGGACTTTTAATCCAAGGGTCCAGGGTTCAAGTCCCTGCTCGGGCGATCTATTTTTTTATTGTACAATACGTTTTTTTTTTCTATTTTTGTGGATTGTGAAATATCAGTTCCAAAAAGTCGTGCATGGCGACGAAACGAAACTGGAAAGATATCGTACAGCAGCCAGACCAAGATCTAATTGAACCCTCATGAAATTAGCACCTTTTATTTGTTTTTCCATTTACTGCCAACGTCGTGGATGTACCCAAATTGTGTGCTGCTCGGAGTATCTGTATCTATGCCCGTTCCCTGCACATTGGCTCTTGTATTGTATTTATGTGGCTGCGAGTTTGAGAGCGTTTGTTTGCTAGACCCCGGCGGCAAAGCGCAGAGCCCGCACAAAAAAAAAAGAGATTGAATACAATTTGATTGTATTTAAATGAATTTTTTATTTAAATAATATTTTATTAAGGTTATATTTATTCTACAATAAATAATCTTCAACATTCAAAGCAATGAAGATTTAGTCCTATCTTATTCCGTCGTCCGTCCAAATTTTAATAAGTATTCCTCATTTCGTTTTAAGTGCCCTCTTAAATATTTATTTTTATTCGCATCTAACATAACAGTAACAAATCATGAATACGGGTTTTTAGTTTATTGATACGTCTTAGAGTTTTTGACATACTTTCTTAGACAATGTTTAAAGCAATTAATTATAACGACGTGTTTTCTGTGGCATAGATATCCTGATAAAATCAAAAATGTTGTATTTTTCTCTCCGTGTCTCTGGATACGCCTAAGAATTTTTGACACACTTTCCTACCCCGCCGAAGAAAATGACGGGAACATATAGTATGTACGGAACCCAGTCTTGGCGGCTCTGGTCGATTTAGCAACGGACCTGGAGGCTGGCTGTTTGTTGCCGCCTGCCAAGTGAACTAGAAAACGAATGCGTTTAATTAGCATTCATTACGACGAATCATCAAATTGCCCCACCGCTCACGATGCAACAATAAAAGCAGGGACGAACGGTCCGAGCGGAGAAAACGTTTGGGGTACATGCTAATCTACAAAATAAACGCAAATATTTAGATGATAAACCAAAGTCAAGAGAAGTTTTCAAAACTGTTCCATGACGTTGGATGCTATGCTAGAGAGAAATTCCATCAAGGCTGTGGCGACCATTAGCAACCGCTTACCTGTTGTACGGCCAAAAGGCCAACCCGCTTCAGGTAGCCATTGCCTAAAAAAAGGAAAACGAAGAGGAAATATGGGTCATAAATTAAAAAATGGCAAACACGAATGGGACAATAGATTTCCCTCGTTAGAGCCAGAGAACCGTTTGCCTTTCGCATTTCATACTTGGACTTCACATTTTCTTGGGTTGTTTATGACAGATCCGGGAACACACACAAATGGCGAATGTCAAGGAAATCCTTTTTTTTTTTTTTCAGAGTTGCATCTCTCAAATGATTGTAATGATATTGTAAAGACAGTAAAATTATAATGATGATTTATTAAAATATCTTGATCATATTTTTATGTGTTTTTCACTGGTCTGCACTGGTCTAATTGCAATGCAATTGTTTTGAAGCTTACTGAAGCTAATGCTAAATAAATTGTTCTAATTGTATAAATAGCGTTAAAAAAATACTAGTATACTTTTTTAGGCTTTTGAAAATTAATTATACAAATTTTAGATACAGAATACATGATTTAATAAAGAAACACATTCGGATTGCGGCCAAAAAAAGTAATTTATTCTAGATAATTTTAATGTTTTTTTAAATTTTAATTAATAATAGTGTACAGCTGTTTAAGTAATTTAAATTATTAAAGAATAGAGATATGTTTAGCTGTGTCAAGTATCTGTTAATTTGAACATATCGACATGTTGAATTTAATTTCCCCTGAACAGAAAAAGTCCCATTCACAAGTTTTAAATAACGCGTTTTATCAAAATTCAGACCGAATCGAACCAAATTAAGCTGCATTTTCCGCTAATATGCATATTTGGCTAACACAGATTCATCTGAATTCGAAGGCAGCTAATTGAAATGTTTGCCTTGTATCGGCTTTCATAACAGACTCGGCTGATGACTCCTGTTAATGGTGTCCCCTTCGACGGCCAACTGTGTAATTATCAGTGCAACAAATTTGAATTTAATGAGCGCATCAACACCAGACTCCGCCCACAGCTATAGCCAGACCCATCCCCACAAGTGCTGGATTTTTCTGGACCTCTTGAGGACCCCAAGCTCCCCAGAGCGAGGATTTTCCTTGGCGAAGCGACGGTCTGATTAATGAGGCTTTAAATATCCCACTTTGATTTCATTCTGAAAACACGCGGAGCGTTCTCGTCGCCGCTCCTTCAACAAAGAAGTTTCATTGACTCTCAGCTCGGCGGACCAGGGGGAGATATGCTGGAAGGATAAATACATATATATTTATATAAGGAGAGCCACGCTGGCCTCGTAAATCGGCGAGCGAGCTGAGGTCCTCCCACGCACACAATCGCAATCACCAATCTATTGGGCAAGTGAGAGCTGCTGGAAACACAGTCCACAAATGTCTACAAATGAGCTCGATTCGCTCAAACTCTCCTAAATACAAGCTCACAACTGTGTGCCCTGGAAAATGAAGAAACAGGAGTTGGCACACTTGGCGAAATATTCCACGAACAGACATTGAATACATGGCTAAGTAAGGAGTGCAAACCAAATATCAATTTTAATACCAAACAAATTAAGATAAATATTCTAAATCTAATCAGGTTAAATACACATAAAAATTAGCAGATTCTTTGGGTTGATAAATCATATTTAAACTAGAAAACTAAATTAAAGTAAAGACTTTTTCCAGGAATACATAAATCAATGATAATAACATTTTAAATAGGGTTTTTTTTTTCAAAAAGACCTTTGGTTCAATGTTTTTGGTTGATAATGAAATCTTCAATAAAGTAATATTATCTAGACATGTGAATGTTGATAAAGTATTTTTAACTTTGTTTTATTCTTTCTTCATTACATAATGCATAATAATCTGAGAGGAACATATTCAACCGGAGGGGCTACAAAAATCGCTAGTTCGTTGATATTATTTAAAATGGTAGCTAAAACGATGCTACAAAATGGATCGTCGTAAAGAGGAAAACAGATATGAATTGGCGCGTCAAACCTTTTATTGCATACTCTTAGACACCTTTTAAAGTGATTTCGAAACTATATTGATTTTGAGACCACACTCAAATAGCATATAAAGTGAATCATTTTGCTTATGCTGTCCGACATATAGCTTATTTAATTTAGTTTAAAATATACTTTCAAAATTCATATAAAATCTCAATATCTTAATTAATTTTTGTTGTTGTTTAAATGTTGCTGTTTTTAACTTTTTCTTGTTATTATTCAAGATGTCACAGATATGATTTGGTATTTTTTTAATTAATAACGAAAAGCAGTGTAAGTCAATTTCATGAATTCTTAGGTATTGAGTTGTTGAAATACTTGATTTTAGGCTTTTTATGTGATTCAAGTCAAGAATAGTCGATTAAGAAACTTAATATATATTACGAATCCTTCTAGTTGTAAGCAGACAAGCAGACTCACACAGCGTACACGTACAAGCCCAATGTATTTTTCTGGTCCCGAAACTCCCGAAACTAACAATTTCTTGGAGTGTGCCAGCGTGGCTCTCTTCCACAGCTCGATTCTCTTCGCGGCTCTCTCTCATTCTCTCCGCACAGCCCTCTGTTCCTCTGCCGATTCCCTCCCCGCGAGCTCAAGGTGCTTGGGCCACACACAACCCAGATCCAGATCCGTATCCAGATCCCAGCCCGAACTGGGGCCCCAGGGAGCGGGGTGAGCCGAAGGGCGAGCGGCGGGCATCATGGTTGTTATCAACTTGGGCAAAAAGCGCCGCTCGCCGCTTACCGCTCAGCGAACTGCGTTCAGTGGCTTGGGTCGACGTCGCTCGCCAACTGCGACTGCGACTGCGGCAGAGGCAGAGGCATTGGCAGTGGCTGCGACAGCGGCTGCGGCGGTTTCGGCGAACGCTGGCTGAGCTCACTTCAGTTTCAGTTTGAAATTTGATGCCGAGCGCGGCGGAACGTTGGGTGTCCTCTCGCAGAAAAAAGGCGGCCATCGCCCGCCGCTGCTCTGGCTTCTGCTGCGGCTGCCGACGTCGCTGCAGCAGAGGCTGGCAGAGCGGCCATTATCCTGCAGGAGGCTGCGACCTGATCCTGATAATATGGCTGCAGAAAGCTGACAAAAAAAATCTAGACAGAAAACAATACAAGAAACGTATGAAAAACCACCAGAAAACTGGAAACTCTGTGAAAAGTGCTATCAACATAGAGGAAATATATTCAAAAATTAGTTCACTCCACAACCTGGGCGTATATTTAACAAAAATATGGATTTCCAGCTGCGTTTCTCGTGGGTATTTCCAAAACAGGTATGTTCTAAAACTGTTAAGTTTATGCAAATGTAATTTTACCTAAAAAAACGGAGCTCTACAGTCACCAAATAGCACTACGCATGTGCATTGAGGGGGGCGAGTGGGTGTTGAAAGGGGGGCCTATTGGGGGCTGATGGCAGCGCCATAGTCAATTGCCATTTCCAAAGCCTGCGCCTGTCCTCATTTTGACTCGTCGTCGTCGCCTCTGTGTGAGTGTACACATCCGTGTGCCCGTTTTCCGAGAGCTCGTTCCTATGTGTGTGTGTAAGGGCCCGGAAATGTGCTCCTTTCATCCACTTTTCATTTGCGCAGAACACACACTCACACACAGCCAGCTCGGCTCTCACCCCACCACTTCTGAAAGTCGGGCGCAAAAAAAAAGAAAAGCCAAACCGAATTTCAACCTCGTTGTCGCGCTATCAGCAGCAACAACAGCAGAGGCAATGGCAACGGCAACCACCCCCAGACAGCCCACCCCCCTGCGAGTGGCCCGACCTTCCCTGCTCATGCCCTCCTCCTGGTGGAAAGCACTTGTCCCGCCATTTAGTGCATGGGGTTAAGTAGTATACCGAAATATTAGTGGCGATGCCCAAGGAGCGGCGACAGCTGCCCGACTTGGGCGCAATTGGAGGCTGGCAAGGGGGCCAAGACGATGATTATCGGGCCCAGATACGCCAAGTGGCAAAGTGTTAAGCCCCCGGCTGAGAGCGGGCCGAGAGGGTGGCTGACGGGGATGATATCCCCCTGATGATGGCGACCCAACCCCAGCGTTTGACTGCAGCGGCTGCACTTAATGGGTGCACATAAATAAACTGGGAAAACCCACATTCCATTTTCCATTTCAGAAAATATTGGTTTTCAATCACTTCTAATTCTATATCTTTTGCTAAGACTATAAAATATTCTAAAAATTCGTACTTTTGGGGGAAACCACTACTTCAATTAGAGATCCTGCAAAGCTTTGTTGCTCATCAATACGTTTGCCATAAATAAAATGTTTGGTAATTTATTCTTAGTGTGTACATGTACACACAGTGCAGCCTGTGCTTATATTGCGTGGGGATGCGCATAAGGTGCGTGTCATCCGATTTCTGACCGGGATGCGCAGCAACATGGCGCTGCTTTCGCCTCGGGGATTCCCCTCGAAAAGGCCCTCTGTTCAAAGCGACAGAGAAAGCGGCTGCACTAAAAGTCAAATAGATTTTAAGGCTGCTTTCCGTTTTATTTTTGCTTTACCAATTGTTTCGCTGCTCATTTAGTATGCAAATGGTTCGAACTAAAACCGGCAACTGACTAATAACCAAATGAGCAGGTGACGGCAAACAAAACTGGCTGGGTCGCAGGCTTTATAGTAAAAACAAAACAAATAAGAGTTTATGGCTATTTTATGCATTTGCTGACGTTGGTTATTGAAACCACGGTCGGCCAGCGAGCGTCTTATTTTTTTTTTTTTTGGCTTTTGACAAATTTGGAGAGCTGTTCGTCTCCGAGCTTTGGGCGATATCTTTAGGAATCTTCACGGAGGTGCTGCGCCAACAAGTTCGTTTGTTTTTTGGTTGGGCTTTGACCTGGATATGAGTCATAAATTTGCCTGGCCTGTTGTATAATTATTCGGTTTGTCCACATGGCCCACAAAATGCATGCAATGTTCGTCCGAATTCCTCGGGGCAATTAAGCCCTTTACAAGGGAGCTTAGGCTGGGCTCGGAGGACTGAGAGGGCGGCGTGGAGTGTTGCCGGTGATTAGATATGAATTTTTAGGGAGTGTTGTTATTTTTTCATAAATATGAATGAAAGGAGGAAAGTGCTAAGCGTTCTCAGATTTGAATCTGCAGCCTGTGACGGCGGTTCTGTGTCAATGGGTCACGAAATAAAAGAGGTAAGGTTGCTTAGTCATAAAGTGCAGATATGGCAGTTGAAACATAGGAAAGCGAACTAAATGTTGAAAAAGAATGTACAAATTATTAGTAATATTATTATTATGAAAAATTCGTCAACAACATTCAACTTAAAAAATGTTTATCAAACCTAAAGGGAGTTTTTAACTGTTCAGGACGAACTTAACGTTCGAATATTGTTTCTGAATTAATTAACAACAATTAACGAATATGGCTTTATTTCGGAAACCCCCAATTCCTTATAGAAATTTCATTGACCTTGCCACATGCTGCAATTTCCTATAGGACAATATTCCCTTATCGAACTTCTGGTATTAACATACCCTTAGCGCACCATCCCCAAGCATCCCGACCAACCCCATGAGTGTGCAGAAACAAACAGAACTGAGCTGGGAACTTTTACCACCTAATTTGGGGTAACTGCAGGCTGACATATTTATTGGAATTTCATGCTAATTTTTAAACAATCACCCAGTAGGAGCTGCTGGCCTGAGAACTTTAAAAAGAGCACGGAAAGAAAATTACAGGGCTCGAATGATTAAATTTGACTGTTCAAATATAAGGAATATCATTGAGACATTCAAAATATTATAAGTATATTTATATTTAGAACCATTTGACTTTAATTCAAAAACTATTGAGCTCTGTGGCATTCAGGGATTTGAAATAGGATACGATTTAACTTCCATTTGATATTATAAAACATTTTATTATTATTGTTGTTGTTGTGATTTTTTCTTTGGTTATATGGACTACTGCAAATCGCTGTTCTCAGTTGCCCGGTCATTTTCATTAGGCCCGGCGAAGATAAATTAAGTCAAGAAAGGCAACCACCAGATATGCGAAGAGGAAGGCGCGTATTTTTGTAAACAACAAACGGGCACCGACAATATCGGGAGAAAATAAAACGGAGACGGAGACCGGTATGCGAGACCCATACCATGGATACGGGATATGGGATACGGATACAGATACAGATGCAGATACCGGTACCGCGGTGCCGATACCTATACAGATTCAGATACAGTTGTACAGATACAAAATGCCGCAAACCTGGGCAGGTTGAAAATAAACATAACAAAAATCGCGAGCCGCGAACCATTTTCGGAATTTCTTTCTTACCTCTTTCTCTGCCCATTTCTACCGGCCCCCGAATTTCGCCGCGAATGGCAAGAAGGTGTAGTAGCAATAATAATATTATTCAGTAATCCGAAACAACCTTGGCCTCCGAAGCTCCGCAGCGCCGCAGCTTGATGCAAACAACTCAACATGGCTGAGGGCCGTCGGGTCGGCACCCAGCACTCGGCACAGTGGGGCAAACGGTGATCGAACAGTGACGCGCCAGTGACGGCACAATGCACAGTGACATTTGGCACTGACCAAGGTAAATAATCCCTTGTCCCCCGCACTTCTCCGCGCCCTGCAGCGAGACTTTGATTTATGTGCGAAGTCGTCTTCATGAGTTAAGGGCAGCATTGCACAAATTTCAGCCAGTCATTGCCCCTTTGTGCCGCTGTATCTGTTGCTGGATGGTCGTTGGTTTATGGGTCTGGTCAGGGAATAGGTTAGCGGACGCTAGGGGGGAGACACACTCACGAAAAAAGTGGCAAATCACACTTTGAAAAGAATTTTTACCGAATACATATAGGGATTCTTCCTCAATTTATTTCGTTTTCCATCAGCAAGTAATATTGATACGATTTGAGTTTTATTTTTCCTCATAACCAAAGTTAAAGTGATTATTATATAAAAAAGTGACAATTTTTCAGCTCTATGCTACTTATTTTCACCGTGCACAGGTGGATGGGAAGCCACTCATTCTTGACTCGTCTTTTGTACACATTTCGCGCTACTTCCGGGGGGGATTGCTCTTGGGGCTCCTCCACATACCTTCCTTCTGTCGTTCCATTCGAAGCGTACTATCGAACAGAAGCGACGGGATTCTTCCACACAAAAGAACAAACTGATTGAGTGATTCTGGTGGCTTACTAAACTGAGTTAATAGGTTAAGTTAGAGATAATTAATGGGCAACGTAAGCCTGCGGCTCGATTGAAAATAATTTCCTTGTGGCTATCAGCAAACAAAAATAGCACAAGCATTTCTAAAGACTGCCGAAATGATACCTGACTTGCTCGTACATCATACTTATCAATACAGATAATGAGCGAGATATCTGGGGAATACTTTGTAAATTAATTAATCAATGTTCCTTGAACACAATGGGCAGACAATTAAATAAATTTCGCTTAATTATAAAAGAAGTTACACACATAAATACGGCAGAGACATCATTAACGTGCGTATCTAAAGTAACGTCTTAGCCGAAATGAAATGTTCGATAAGGGACTTGATGAAGACATAAAAGAAAACTGTTTAAAAACACGTATTTGTTTTGAAATGATATTAATATGCACTTGAGCAAACACTAAACGAGAGACATAAAGTTGAATATTCTAGTTAAGGTAAATCCACTTTCTATTATTCAGCAGAAATAAGACCATTCGATTTAAGAATAGATTCATTCGAATATGAGGAACATTAACTGTTTTCAGCGCACCTAGACTTTCCTACTCAAAAGTTGTATCTTGAAGGTTGCTATCCGTGACACATATTTCTAAAGATAGATCTTTATAATACCAACACTGTGGCCATCATTAGCGTCTCGGCATGACTGTACACAATGAGCTGAAGTTGTAAGTTTCGTTAGCCAAGAACGTCGCCAGCCACAAAATCCTTCAACCAAATTAGCGATAGATCTATCATTTCCCTAATATATTTAATGCTGGCAAATATTTGCACTGAATTAGCATTAGCCAGCTTCGGGAGGCCATTGCGTATGTTATTTCCTGGCGATTTCGCGTGAGGTGTTAACTTCTGGCCACGTGAAATCAATTAGCATTTCTGATTCGGAGGGGCCGTTGGAGTGTTGGTGGAGTGATGTAATCTATTTTCGCAAACTTCGATTTGGCAAGACGGCGTTAATTTGGCCAAATTATCGGTATATAGAGCACTCTGCCTGCGAAATTCTGCCGAGTGATCACGGGAATATAAAGCAATTTTTGCCAGCTGCCTTTTGCCTGAATGGTCCTTCACCCTAATTCTGCCGCTCTCTCGCGCTCTCTGGCCAAACCTCTCTCGTTCGTCCTCCCCCTCCCCTGACGAGGACCTTGTGGATTGTGTGTACACACTTGGAGAGCTCTCTCTCTCTCTCTCGGTCCACCTCTCTCACTCTCCCGCAGGGTAAATCCGGAGCAGCCATGTTGAGGCTGCAAAAAAAAGGACAACAGGGCTGCAGACAAAGAGGCACCGCAGGGAGGCAGAACGAGAGGGAGGGACTGAGCTAGACAGAGAGAGAGAGAGAGCGCGTTAGAGGGTGTGCAAAGTCAAACGATTTGTCCTCTTTCCTTTGTTTACGCAAGATTTGTTGCCATTACGCTCCTAATCCGAGGGATTTCCAGGGTAACTCGCCTAGCCCCGAAAAGGTTTTTGACTTTGCCAGCTTACCACTGTCCAAGCCTGGCCATTTAGTGCTAATGAATACTGCTAGAAAGTCATTAATTAATTGAAATTTCATTACAGGACACCGGAGAACCCACTGCACCGACCGGAGCATCGGCGGCGTTCTGTTCTGAGCCATTACTCAGCAGCCTTAGAGGGGCTTAGTGCTGAATCATCGCCGCCGTCGTTACCAATCTGGAGCAGGGACAAGGAGGCTTTAGGTGGCGCCTAACGAGGGGCACTGCTGCGGACAGCGATCCAGGTCGAGAGCTTAGCGAGGCGACTCACTGATTGATTTCAGTGCAAACAGAAGACCTTTAGCTGCGCAACAGCAGATCTATCATTCATTAACTGTGTTTCTTGTCTATCCAATTGCGAGGCCTCGCACCTCTTTTATCGGGGCGAAGAAAGTGCCGTAATCCGCGGGCAATCAATTAGATACAAGCGCCCTAAGCACTCCCAAAGACATCGCAGCCGTATCTTATCTTATCGCCGCTCTTCCGATAAGGCAGGGCATTACTTTCCGTATTCTGCTCCGATTTTTTCGGGCTACTGCCCAATCTCGTAGCGGTCGGCGAGGTCTTGGCTTCAGTTGTTTTCCCGCGGCGACAGCGAAGACACCACGGAGCAGGAGGCTCCGGCGAAAGGTTTCCGTGACAGGAAAACGAGGACGGGAAAACGGGAAGCGAAATGCCTCAGTTTAATTGGCAGGCCACGGCGAGCTTTGTAATCGCATTTATGGGTCATTTCATAGTTTCAAAAGGAACAAGGAACAAGGAACGCTCCTCTGGCCGCCATCGCATCACGTGTGGCACGATAAATATAATTTGGCTGAGGCGCATGTAATTGCCGCGTTGCCTAAATTACCCACATACACACACACACACACACACACTCGCTGTATATGTTTATTAATATTTTCACTTTTTTTCAGCCGTGATTGCTCACCTACCTCACCTGACTTCATTGTCCCGCAGCGACTGCTCCGCGCCAGTTTGCTCCACGTCTACCCTGTAGATCCGAATTTGTTTTATACTAGTTTTAAGGACAAATTCGGTTCTAGAGAGGTTTGTGTGGTTCAATATCCATCGTAAAATACCAATTTAAAATTAACTCGAAGCCAAGTGAAAGTGAATATATTTAAGTGACAATTTGTAACTCCCCGAAGTAGATGGTATTTATTGTGTTAACCAGGCCCAGTGTAAATACCATCTGGATTTACCAACTTCAATGAGAGAAAATATTTAATAATATCTATATTAACTACTTGCTATACACTGAATGACTCACTACCAAAAAATACTGTTGCCAAGTAAAAGATAGCTTGCCATAAACTCCTTGATAGTCTTGACATTAATTTATTCATGTTAAGTTTAAAGATAAGGGCAAGGTTTCATTTCCAATGCCTATGATTCAGAGATGAACTAACTAAAGAAGCCTTTGTTTCATTTGAAATCTAAGTTAGATTACAAGGGTCACGAGTATTACAATTCCAGTATCAGTTTATTCTAACGCGATAAAGTTTTATACTTGTATGTTTTTAGGAAACTAATAATTGTTAAACCCACATGGATACATAGGAATTGAATCTACATTAAATGTATTTAAATTATAACCGCATGTCATTTGCAAGTGATTAATTTAAACAAATAAAATAGACTCAAATAATTATTGTAGTTTGATGTTTGGGTTTTCCCCAGATAGCTTCATTGAATTCACACATTTATCTTTTATTCGAATTATCGGACTGTGAGAGGAGTTTAATGATAAATAAAAGTTCGTTTATTACAAAAATACTATTTATTGGCCAATAACCCCAAACAATCGGCCAGAGCGACTCAATATTCTTCCGTCTGTGAGCTAGTACCTTACTACAATTCAGTGGGCTGGAAAATCATGAAAAACACATGTACATATAAGTACATTTAAGAAAAAGTAAAACCTTAAATTTTAATAATAAATTTAAAATACTTTGAGTTATATTTCTAGACCTCTTTTAGTTTACTGCAATTTTAAAAAATTGCATTTTAGATTATTTACTTATGTCAAATTTAATAATGAATAATTTGGTTGTGTGAAATCTATCACCAACAGTCGTCTACAAAACTGCTCACATCCCTAAATTGAATAAGCGCCACATTTGAAATTTACTCGCCACCGGACATGGGACACTTTGTTGTTATTGATGAGTTCTTTCTGTTCCATTTATATTCCTACCGACTTCAATTTATTCGATGTGTTGCATGAAATTTACATTCCCCGAATTTTGCATACAAATTGCCATTACAATTTCGCAAAGGGGCGGGCGCGTTCTGTGTGTTTTTCTTGGTTTGGTGTGGAGTGGCTGTGTGTGCGCCGTAACAAGGCATTTAGGTCAAGTCGAATGTGCAGCTCCGATTTCAGCTTGTGTTCGTGTCAGTGAAATTGGCAAAGTTTGCAGTTTTGCGAAAATGGCCATGCACTTTGCCCAATTTGCATAAGACGCCACTTGAATCACATCCGTCGCCCATTACGCCCGGATACCTTTTTGATCCCTGCTGAAATTTAGTTTACTTAAGCAGCCCCTCAAAACTTTGTCTTGAACCACCAGTAACAGTTAAATTTGATTTTTCTCATGACAATTAAGATTTAAAAATTGGCATTATTAATTGATAAATGTAAATCAAATTCTCTATTTGGCAATGCCTTCACCAGAGCATAAATATTTAGACTATAAAGTTGAAGTATGACTGGTTTCACATGCAGAATGCCTTAAGATTGTGCCACACATTGTGATATATGAATTCTCAAAATAAATAATGAATGAATTTCGAAAAGAGAGAGATTTACTTGCACAAATTTGTTCTAAATACAAACCATTGTCAGCTTGTGCAATTGTACTAGATAATAAAAGAAACGATGAACGTGAAAATCTCCATTTGTACGCAGCTTATTTCATCTTCAACATCTTATTAGGGATGCCTTTTTAATTTTTTTATTTATGTCTGATACACTTACTTCATAATAATATAATTCCCAGTCAATAATTACTTTTTAAATGTTTTTTTCATTATCAAAACTAAGATAATGGGCAGGTTATTCTTCTTTAATTTTAAGCAAAGTTCAGTGGATCAGAGGCACAGTGGTGCTATCTAAGCGGAATATCAGATCTTCAAGGAAACTAGTCCCTCAGTCAGCTATCTGATTAAAACTCTCACTGATCGGACGACTATATTTAAGAAACGATCGGACATTTAATACTTAGCTTAGTTTTAGCTTTATTATTATTTTATTATTCACATACTCATAAAATATATTGTATGTTTACTCTTTTCATTCCCTTGTAGAGTGTATTCTAATTTTTTTATTAGAAGTTTGCAACTCAGTGGAAAAGTCATTTTCGATCCCTTAAAGTGAATATATTCTTGATCGACATCACTAGAGGATTCGATCTAGCAATGTCCATCCGTCTGAAACAATAGATATCAGAAACTGAACGAGCTAAAGCTAAATAAATTTATGCGGACGTTTTTAAACACGATTTGAGTAAAATCTGATAATAAACAGGGAGTTATTAAACAATAAAGTTTCTTTATCTGCTGAAATTGTTTTTTTTTTGGGTGTTGCTCAAGATATTGCTAGCAACATTAGTGTTTTTTAAGTGCTACTCAACATGTTCCTACTCTTTATTTACCAACATTATCTTGTGCCTGCCGCTCAGCTTAATTTAAAATGTTCATATATTTGAGCATAATTAGACAAAGTGAATTAGCCATGTCCTTGAGCCTTTCAATCTCACCTACAATGTTTTGTGTACCGGGATGTAAATTATTTTAAAATTACATACCGTAACGTAAGTTGTAAATGATTTATTTTATTCTTTGATGTTTAATGCACAAAAATGCATAGTTGTTTTAGCTTTTAGCCTTGTTTTATTACATTTACAATTTTATTAGGAGGATGCACCTCAGAATCAGTTCGATTCTAACTTTCAGCACTATTGCAAGTCCGCAGCCTTTTTTCTAGCTTCCGAACGAATATTTCAAAAATAAGTGGATCAATTTAGATGTATGTAAATGTATATTCTGTACGATTTTACGGTTTCGCAGATGCCTCTTTCTGCGGTTGGCACTAAGTTATAATAAGCTTGTACCCAACGGGTACCGGGTATAAAAAGTAGTTCAATCCAATTTGCCTTTGCCTGGAACTTCGAGAGTCACCCTTTAAAGTTCATTTCAGTTTCAGATTTGTAATATTTCAAAAGGCTTTCTCATCTTGTAGCTGGAGAGGAGATCGGAGATGGCTCGACTTTCAGCTTTGGGCATGGCGGTCCTGGTCCACTCGGTGCTGGGCATCTCGTACTATCACTACTTCCGCCAGGCGTCTGCCTCCGCATCGCTTGTAGGCGCCTGGCTCTTCTCCGCCTGCGTGGTGGCCCTGCTCCTAGCAATTAAGATCTTTCCGAGTCCGAATCACGCTCCCAATCCCCTTGAGCCGCGTTTCAGGGGCGGAGGCAGGGTGGCGCAGACGGGCTCCAGCTCCAGTTCCTGGAGTGCTCTGCTTCTGGAGACGATCATCTGTTGTCTGGTTCTCGATGTCAGCTTGACCCAGTTGTGGCACCGCGTGGAGTCACTCTGCCAGTGCGCCATCATTGGTGTCCTTCAAACTTTGGCAGTGGAGGAGTCAACTTTTCTGGCCTTCGAGTACTGGACTTTGGGCCTGACCACTGGCCTCATCGGCGGAAGTCTCCTCTGGCTGACCCTGAAGGTCACGTCGCTGCCAAGAAATATTCTCTGCGGCCTTATCGAGTGGCGCCGCTTCTTGGAACGCTCCTGGTCAGCAGTGGTCTTCGGTACTGCTTCCCATCCACAGGCACATCCAGATCCGCAGTTCAGTGCCCAGAGCTTTGTCGCCTGAGTAGCTGCACCCTGCTCCAGTTCCATATGATCCAATGCCAATCACAATCCCGCAATCAATAGCAAAATTTATGGGTTAAGTAAAAGTAAGGGATTTTTCTTCACTCAGCCTAAGCAGATTAGTTAATAATAAGATTAATCGTACTAGTAAAGCCATAAAATGGTACAAAATAAAGGAATATTTTAGATGGATTATACAAATCTAAAGCAACAGGAGTCTTATTCTCTATAAGGAATAATATATACTTTCTTATAATATTCTTAAGCCAAGAGGAGCCCAAAATTAAGCGGTGAAACAAGTAAGAAAGCTGTAATCGCGTGTGCTCAACCGAGAGATACCCAGTACCCAAAATGCTTAACCTTAAAGACAAATACGATTTGTGCGTTTTCTGCTTTCTTTCTGCAAAATAAAGGAGTGTTGTAACCAAATTTGGTAGCTATAGATCAGGTGTCGGCAGCGTCCTATACACTGTGCAAAGGGAAAAATATCAGGCAGCGCTGTCGAGACATGTACATTGTAAGCGCTTCGTAATTGTTCGGGATTCTGTTAGGCTGACCTAACAAACCTACATTTAGGTAATTTTCAATAGAAATATACTTGTATTTTATTTGTTAAACTATAGTATTACTAAACCCTTGAAGAGGGAATAATGATTTTAGTCAGAAGTTTGCAACCCGGCGAAGAAGACATATGCAAGATGTATGTATTCTTGATCAGAGTCAACAGCCGACTCGATCTAGCCATGTCCGTCAAACAACATAGGCAAACTAGTTTCTCAGTCTCAGAGTTATCCAAATAAAATTTTATAGATAGGGTTCTTTCTATTGCAGGTAATAAATGTCGGATCGAGCCGGATTGCGCCGGATTATGGTCATTAAAATTGTCGGAAAATTTTAAGAAAAAATATAGCCTTTTTGGTTTTTAACTTAAATCCATATATTTGGAGTAGTGAACATTTTTAATGATTGCTGAATAATGGAATTTTTCACGAGGTCCTTGAACTGTCCCTGAGAAAAAAATGGATATTGAAAAATGTTCGGCAACGTTTACCCAATAAATGTTACATTATTTTTTTTTTCAACTTTAATAACAGTAGTCAAGTATCAACTTATACCTTTACATCCCATTTAATAGTTTTTAAGACTGCAATATTTTATAAATTTCGGCTTGCCGATAGGAAACACCTGAATGCAATAGCTTTAGGAAAAACGCATGATTTGGTTACCACATACGATATATTAATTCATTAATAAATTTTCAATTTAAATAAGAAAATTATATAGTAAATATGTTGGAATCACAAGGTGCCATGCAGAGTAGGAAAACTCGCTTGATCCAACGCTTTCTACGCAGGGGCACGATTTGAGCTCACTATAGGAGAGATGCAGTTTTCTATGACATGTTCCACAGTCCCACCAATCATTAGCAGCTTCCGTTAAAAGCTGGCAACCAAGTTCTTTTGACCAAACACAGCAAACGGGATGTACATCCTCCAATCTCCCTGGAAGTTAGAAGAAAGATATTTAAATAAATTGTCAAAGCTATCTAAGGTTATTTTATCGCACGATTCCTGTCGAAACTGAATTAATACATTCTATGAAACAACATTCTTTCACTGCAAACAAATTATACTTGGAAAGCTGGGAGTATTCGGGCAGAAGGTGTTAGGTGTTGTATGTGAAACTGTACAGTAATAGCCGTATAGTTGGCTTCGGTTTGATATGCTTTGAAGACGTTGTTATTTCGAGCATATTAATAGAGATTCTTAATTCAATTGCGGTCACACAGTGATACTTTATTTTAAATAAGTGACAATGAGGTTGCAATAAATAATCTCGATTACTTTGTTGGTTTACCTGTTACATTTAAGCCTTTTGGAATGCACACGTCCAAGTCCTTGGTGGTTTCAGGGTGTGCATAATCGGCCTCATCTTCGTCCTCGGTTCGTGCGCTCGCAGCTTTATAAACACCACAGCTGAATCCGGGCTCGGCTTCGATCTCACAAGTTCCGCGGCTCACATTATGACAGTTTACGCATTCATAAGAAGACCATCCAATTTGGACATTCATGGACAAACAAATTAAAAGTAGATTAGCAAATTTCGGAGACATTTTAAAGTTGAAAGTATCTGAATATATTTCTCAACATTGATTAGTTTCTCTACGTTTGTAAGAATACAGAACGATATATTTTGAAATTATTTCTACTCTTTGTTTTTTTGAGAATAAGCGATCTTAAAATCGAAATGAGATTCTCTCAATTTTGAGCTTATTGAGGAAGATCTGAGGGCAAGAGAGCGACCTCGGCTAGAGAGCCGAGGTTACTAAGAGTTGTACTCTGGAAACGTTAAAGCAAGTGTTCTGGTTCTCAAAGCAAGAAGTCAGATTCTTAAATTTCTATCTTGGTCGTTCTGTATCTTGTTTTCCATACTTTCGACTTAGGGAAGTGCATGTTACAACTATATAATTTTTTCATAGGCGTGTTACAAAAGACAAAGTTATTTGTAGATTTGGCCACTGTAACACGACTTCTAATATGTATTTAAGTTGTTGTCATCCTTCTTCGATTTGTCAGAGTGGAGCAATGGGTAGCGTGCTGGACAAAAAACTTCTGACGATCTCTCGTTTGATTATGATTATGTTTTAGAAATATGAGTATGTATAATATAATTTATATTCTAAAATTCATACTTTACTTTAACATGTTAAATTACAGAAGCAATGTAAAACAAGAAAATAAACTAACGTCGAAAGCTTACTTACTTACTTACTCTTGCAGTTCGCAATTTAACCAAACCATTACTATGACAGCTATAAGTTAAGATTTTGATATATCAAATCTGTGAATTTACCGATTTAAATATACTGCGGCTATATGATATATCTGCAATGAAAGATGACTATCTGCAAGGTTTCATTCAGATTTCGTAGAAATTCGGAATTTTGATAAATGTAGCTAACATTTTTAGGATATGTGTCTTCTTTACCTGATGCTTAAAGTACTAAAGTACTAAACCAAATTGACCTGCTGAAAACCAGCTCAACCTCTGCATTGGACCACGGCAACGAAAATACTTGTAAAGCAATGGGTTTGACTATAGTCAACAAATCTGATTTCTGTATATGAAGATCAGGTTGATTATGGACCTCGAGTTGGCTAAAGTTACTGAGAATGAAAATATAGGTCTCGAAATATCAATATAATTAATTGGACAGCTTTTTAAATCTCTGGTTTCCACCAGAATTGCAGTATCCGTTAACTTCCAGCCAAAACTGCAACGTATCGTCCTTGATCTCCCAATTTAAAATAGTCGCGTCTTTCGCAGTCACTCCCTAAACTCGCTGTCCTGGAGCCACGCATCGCGAAGTTTTTATAACCATGCAGAGGGTATTATAATTTTGCCATGATATTTGCAACGCAGTGAAGGAGGCATCTCCGACCCCATAAAGTATATATTCTTGATCAGCATCACCTGCCGAGTCGATCTAGCCATGTCCGTCTATCTGTCTGTCCGTCTGTCGGTTCCTACGCGAACTAGTCTCTCAGTTTTTGATTTATCGAGCTGAAATTTTCAGCATAGTCCTATTTCTTTAGCACGCAGTATATATGTCGGAATGGTCGAAATCGGACTAATGTATCCTATAGCTGCCATAGGAATAATGGCGATATTAATGTAAAAAAAATGTTAACTTCTCTGTTTTTAAACGTATTTCTATAAATTTTAAGATATAGGAGATTTTTATGGTTCTAGAATTACGGTTTTCATTTTTTAATGATCGGACAACTATATCATATAGCTGCCATAGAAGCGATCGGTCGATTTATATGAAAATGTAAAATTATACATGTAAAATGTAAAATGTACAAAATTCGATATTTTTTTCAACATTACTAAAATGGTTCGATTTTTAATGATCCAATTGCAGACTGCAAGGGTATACCAACTTAGGTTTACCGAAGCTAGCTTTCTTTCTGGTTGTTAATAGGATTTATCTGTCGCCATCACAAACACTTTAATGTTCACACACAACAAGACAAGAGTTTATGCGAAATTCTGATAGAGTTGAATCCCCAGATCACGAAAATGGCTTTAATTTTTTTTCTATGGATACGTTTTTTTTTAAAGCTTTTTTAAAGTTTTACACAAAAAAAATCTGCTTAGTTTACGTTTATCATTTCATAGCTCGAGTTGTAGCCAACCAATTTACCCGTCGAATGTTTTATTTTACAGGCCATGAACTAACCTTTCGATTTTAAAACACTATGTATATTGGATATGTACTTTGTGTGCTATAGTTCGATAAACTTGAAAAAAGTTAACTCAAATCTTAACGTGCTGTTGGTTGGAAAATCAAAACGTGTTTTTTTATAAAGCATATCGCCCAAAGTATCAAACAGGCCTACAACTCCAAAAATCCGTTGAATAATAGATTTATCGTGGATTTTCAAAGTTACAGGTACAGTGTTGGACAACGCCTTTAGATGGTCTGTTAACTTAGCTAGATGTGATTAACAATCGGATTTAGCTATGAAAAAAAAGCTACATTTTGTTAAATAAACAAAAATGTTTAAAATTAAGTTGAAGTAAGATAAATAATCGCCTTTATATTTGATTTGGGGTTATGCGGCCTCGCGGCCATAAAACGTGGTATAAAAACAAACTTTTTTTTCTGCAGAAAAAATATAGCAGGAGTATTCTGTAAGTCTTGTGTTCTGTCAATTTGCTATTTGTTTTTTATGGATACATCGAAAAAATTGACCTGTTTAAATGATCCAAACATATTTTGTTATATGTGGGGTAATTTCTTACAGAAAGGTACTTTTCGGCCCTTTGATATATGCTTTATTTCCGTGACTCGCCGAGCTTTGACGAACCATGGACACCGAATAGCATTTGTGGGTCTTGCCGTTTAATCCTAAGCAAACGGAGTGTAGGCCAAAGGTATGTTTTTATATTTGATAATATAAATATGTACATATTTGCTTTGGTCTTAGGCGTCCCATGAAATTCGACAAGCCGATGCATTGGAGGAAGCCGTCTTGTCACTTAACAGATTGTTATTTTTGCTTAAGCAAGATTTCTGGGTTCGGAAAACACGTAAAATGTCAATATGCTAGAGTGCGATCAGTGACATTTTCCAAATTACATTCCACTGTTGCGCACAGATTTGCAGCTTCGCTCTGGCGGTGGTTGCCGCAGCTACTCCGGCTGCCTCCAAATTGTTGGACTGGTGGAAGCTACTTGGTTCTTAATGGATCCGCGACTCTGATTGTACGCTATATTGCTGGGATTCATTTGGTAAGATACGTAAAAGACATTTATAAATAAGAAGATAACCAAAAACATTACATTTTAATTATATAAAAATTTTTAAATTTCCTTTAAAGTAACTGAATTCAATGTTCAATGTTTGTTTTAAAAAAAAAAAAAATGTTAGTATTTAAGATTGATTTATTAGTATATATATAAGTTCAACTAAATGTATATCTTTTTATTTTCTTTTCTTTACTGTTGTGACTAGTGCCATAATTTATAAGTATGCAACATGCTAGTCGCGCTAGGAAGATCAATGAAATAAATAAATTCGGCTAGAGTTTCGCTGGTACTGCTCCTGAGCCCAGTTCTGTCCATTACTGTACATGTACATGTCTGTGTCCAGCCGGTTAAATCTAGCTACACTGGCGATGCACTAACAAATTTGAAAAAATTCGGTCCACGATGGAAGTTATAACGAGAAAGAAAGCTAACTTCGGTAAACCGAAGTTGGTATAGCCTTGCAGTCTGCAATTGGATCATTGAAAATCGAACCATTTTAGTAATGTTGAAAAAATATAGAATTTTGTAAATTTTACATTTTACATGTAGAATTTTACATTTTCATATAAATCAACCGATCGCTTCTATAGCAGCTATATGATATAGTGGTCCGATCTTAATGAAATTAAAATCGTAATTCTAGAAGCATAAAAAACTGCTATATCTCAAAATTTATAGAAATACGTTGAAAAACAGAGAAGTTCGATTTTTTTTTACAATAATTTCGCCATCATTTCTATGGCAGCTATAGGATATAGTAATCCGATTTCGGTCGTTCTGACATATATACTGCGTGCTAAAGAAATAAGGCCCGATAGCTTAAAAACTGAGAGACTAGTTCGCGTAGAAACCGACAGACGGACAGACAGACAGACGGACATGGCTAGATCGACTCGACTGGTGATGCTGATCAAGAATATCTTTACTTTATGGGGTCGGAGATGCCTCCTTCACTGCGTTGCAAACATCTGGTCAAAATTATAATACCCTCTGCAAGGGTATAAAAAGCGCAAAGGAAATCTTAAAGAAGTGCACCGCGATCGAATGCAATGATGTTGAATTTAATAAATGTCAACAAATTTTAAGAAGCGAGTTCCTGAAAAAGACTGAACCGGGAGTAATAAGTTTTACAGCATTTATTGCCAATTGGAAACGGCCATTCTTCCTCGTGTTTGACACGCTGTTCCTGAACGAGGTGAGTACATTTATAATACATTTACATATGTATATACATTTCACAAGATTCTCTCGTTTTCGTTTTGTTTGCCATCGGCAACAACAACTTTTGTTTTGGTGCTGCCAATCTGGTCGAAAAGCTTGTAGAATTAAAAAGTGCACATTAATTTTGTTCAAGGAAGATAAAAGAAGGTTTTAAGAAATAAACCTGCCCTGCTGCTCTTCATGAAGGAGGAGAACGCCTTCTGGATTATGTGGAGGATCTGCTGCCCGCCTCCTACTATAGCTGGGCATCCAGGCGGACCAGCGAGTGATGCAGACTGATCCAGTCTTCCCTTGTTAGATATAAGGCCGTGAACCTTAGTTCCGATCTTTTACGTTTTCCTCACTTCGAATAATTCTCAGTTTTTCATTTACAGTTTTGTGAAATCTTTCTACAAGTGATATGCCGTTTTTGCTGGTTGTTATTGATATATCTACTCATTCTGTCTTCAACAAATGTTGTAAAGCTGCGCACATAAATGAGGAATCCTTATCTGCCTTAATTTCATGTGGCTTTCCCAAATCGTTAAATACATTTATAATGGCTCTCTTTGCTGCTAGCCAATCCCGACCTAAAATAATTAATTTAGGTTAAAGACAAAAGAAAAATAGGGGCAACCGTGTTCGCGCTCCAATCTGTGGACTGCTTGTCTATTCAGATTGTTTTTATAAGTCTAAAAAGAAGCTTACTTCAACTTCATAATGAAGGAATTAAAAACTGGTGGAATCAAGCGATACTTAATGGCAATCGTGTGAGACCGAGCCCCGATTAATCAATATATAATCGAAGGAAGTAAGATTCCGGTCTTACACGATTATATACACCTTGGGAAAATTATTTGCCTCTAGAAGCAAGGCATCTGACGAGCGCATTTTGTCCCACCTTTTCCAAGGGACATATCATGAGAATTATGCTGAGCGGTTGGACGGTTTTTGGAAAAAAATTTCCGATATTCAAAGGAGCTGTTTACGCTGGGCCATGCTTCGACCAATTGGTTAAATGACATAGGCATACGGTGGAAGGAAGGTCTCGGATATTTCACGGGAAAACCAATCCATGAACTTCAGCTTGCAGTGTAAGTAAGTAAGTAAATAACTAGGCTCTAAAGGACTTTAAACTAATTTATATTTTTTCTATTTTCAGAACTCCGGACCGCAAGAACGGGTTTGAAATTTTTTTTAAAACTTTTTTTTATTATATTAATATTATTTTCTTATTTATTTATAGGCGAGGTCCCCACTACAAGAGGTCTTCCTTCCACCCCAGCGTAAACGGCTCCTTTGTGCCGCACTTTTAGAATTTAGAAGATTAAATTTATTTTCGGGTTGCGAACTGTTTTACTGTCTGAGTACTAGGCTTTAAGCTACGTACTCACCAGCGCTAAAATTTAGCAACCAAATGAGTGCGAGCGAGAGACAAATACACTTTTTCGGCCCCTCTTAGCAAGGTCGGTACGCAGATGAGCTAAGAGAAATACTAGAATATACTAGAATGAACATCGCGCTAGAAATTTTAAATCGACTGAGTCTTCGCAAGGGTGGCGCGAGAGGAAGGAAATATCTGATAATTCCCCGCGACCCTTGGGAAATTAAGACAGGCAATTGGAAATAAAACCCTATGGCGGGACTTTCCAGCGGGGAAAAATTAATTTATTTACAATAAAATTAAATAAGTTCCAATTCTATGCAATCTTGACCATAAAATAAAAAATATTAAAACAAAATGAAGTCTTAAAATTTCACATGAAATCACATTGCTGCAGCAATATAAAAGTTCCAAACGTATGGACAAGCTATCTCCATTCCCTGCTAGTCCATGACCAGTGGTCACCTATTGGGATCCTCTTCTAAGTTGGCTGCCAACCCAAAATGCTGCTGCTTCAGAGCATACGAGGAGTACAAGAAGGAGAATGAGTGCTGCCCGTCCTCGGGAAGTGGCAACGGGAATGGTAATGGCATGGGATGACTGGGCAAGCAGCCGCCGCCCTAGATACGCATAAGCACGAGTTCCGTGGAGAACTCATGGATAGAGATCATGGCGCGGCGACTGAAGCGCCAATTTCCTGGCAGCAGTCGGTGTGGACGCGGATGTGCCCAACGATGACAATGGGCAGGACGACACTTCGCAGGTGTTCTACGACTACAATGCGGAGAGACACACTAGCGGCCAACTGGACAAGGAGGTGAAGCAGCAGACGGAAGAGATCAGGCACACACAGATGCCCACGAGTCAACACTCCGCAGCTGGATCTGAAGCATACTTTAAGTAATTTGTTCGTTTGCCCGCGTTTAATTTGAATTGAAAACAAACACAGCTGACAGTGTGGCCGTTTGGTATGGATTTTCGGTGAACACCATAAAACCGGTCACACTAGAAATATGAAACCTTTTTAGCTAGCTAATGGTTTAGCGCTGGTTAGTACGTACCTTTACGGATGAAAAATTTTGTCGTCATAAGCGCCTTCTTATTGAAATTTGGTATTTGGTATTTTGGGATTTTTTCTATTTTATGCATGTGATGCGGTAGCACATATTTTAAATCAACTGATTTATTGTTGTTGACAATATAATGAATTTGAAAAACAAAACACTTTGCACAGATTTGCAGCTTCGCATTGGCTGTGGTTGCCGCAGCTACTCCGGCTGCCTCCAAATTGTTGGACTGGTGGAAGCTACTTGGTTCTTAATGGATCCGCGACTCTGATTGTACGCTATATTGCTGGGATTCATTTGGTAAGATACGTAAGACATTTATAAATAAGAAGATAACCAAAAACATTACATTTTAATTATATACAAATTTTCAAATTTCCTTAAAAGTAACTTAATTCAATGTTAAAGGTTTGTTTAAAAAAAAAAAAAAAAAATTGTAGTATTTAAGGTTGATTTATTATATATTATATTTATTATATGTAAGTTTAACTAAATGTATATATTTTTATTTTCTTTTCTTTACTGTTGTGACTAGTGCCATAATTTATAAGTATGCAACATGCTTGTCGCGCTAGGAAGATCAGTGAAATAAATAAATAAATAAATTTGGCTAGAGTTTCGTTGGTACTGCTCCTGCGCCCAGTTCTGTCCATTACTGTACATGTACATGTCTGTGTCGAGTAGAGTTAAGTCTGGCTACACTACACTATGGGGAATTTGACCACTTTTGGTGACCAAAATTAATAACTCAAGAACGGAGCAAGATATTTGACTTCTGTTTTTTGCATCGGATTAAGTTGACCAATATCTTTTATCAGTAGAAAAATAGAGGGCGTGGCACCGCCCATTTTTTTTAAACTAATGTAATTTTTTTT
Source organism: Drosophila asahinai (assembly GCA_008042795.1). Classification (NCBI taxonomy): domain Eukaryota; kingdom Metazoa; phylum Arthropoda; class Insecta; order Diptera; family Drosophilidae; genus Drosophila; species Drosophila asahinai. The sequence continues at coordinate 3,499 of VNJZ01007671.1, read as the reverse complement.
TAAGGTTTTTAGAGAATTAATTAAAAAGTAAATAAAAGTTCTGTGACAGTATTAGGTTATAATTTTTGGAAAATAGTGGGCGTGGCACGCCTTTAACCACGTAAAATAACATAAGTAAAGTAACATAAAGCACATCTTAAGCATCTTGTGGTCCTGTAATGAAAGACAATTAACAATGTATATTAAGACATATAATTTCCCTACACACCTTTTAGAAAAAGTCCTGCTCTTCGTTCTCCAACTCAATATTATATTGATGTACGAAGTCCACAACATTAAAAGAGCTTTCATCCTCACCCGCGGTGGTGTCATCGGGATTTGATGGGCATTATAATAGGTCCAAAACCTCTAATGGAAGACACATTCTTTTCTGTCGCTGAATTCTTCTATCCAAATTCACTGAAGAAATAATCGGATCAGAAGTATCTGTAGCTCGCTGAAACACGTCTGTTAAGTTTTCAACCCTCCCACATTTTCTGGCGTGATGCAGACGATCAGATTTATAAAATTTATTGCGAGATTCCGCTCCTTCCTCTCCGAAATAGCCAATAGGAAGCACAGTGTTTTCAATAATATCACTTGCGTGAATTAAAATTTTATGAACACTGGCTGTCATTGGCAACCAGGGGTATTTATCAAGGATCATCTCAGCAGTTCTGTAACAGAAGGCTTGGAATTTTGAAACTGCAATTGGCAGCTGGCATGAAAGGCATATTAAAATTGTTCTAAAATTGGAAATGAGCTGCTCATCGATGCCAGTGATGTTTGAAAAAACATGGGGATCGGAAAATGCTCGCCGAGCAGTGTTTCCATCGTTGGTACTGCCAAATCCTCCAACTTTCGGTTGATCGACTCTCAACGAAAGGTGTTCCCAAAATAGGCCTTGAATTTGCTTCTTTCTCTGAAGAACCTCTTCCTTATCATTTGCCTCATAAATTCTCCATTTCTTAACACGATTTTTATAGCCTGCGTGCAAAATGAATTCGAAAACTCGAATCCAGCTGTGAAGAGGACTTAAACCGTATTTCAAATGGCTGACGGTGGGCAAAAACTTGGCACACTTGAAATTTCTGTTATTTAGAAAGTCAGATGGTGTGGCTCCACAAATTGGGCAAGCTTGAGAAGAGTTGGTGCCCGTCAGCGCATTTAAGACCTTGCCATCTATCACCGTTAAATACAGATTAAACCTAATGTATACTTGCTTCCCGCTTTCCAAGATAATTTTACAAGGCATTAAGTTGGAGATTTGGTTTTTAACATACTCGTCTTCTTTGAAAATGCACTCCTTGCTCTCTTTGACAAATTCCAACTTTAACGGCCTACAAAATCGAATTGATTGCGGGGTGCGGTTATTCCATATTACATTTTTCGAAGCATCTATAAGCCGTAAGGGTGTTACTGTTGTAGCAAATACATTCGCACCAAAGTATAGTCCTCCCGAGTGCTTCTGATTGTAATTTGATTGCCCCGAGCTTCCATCAAAGCCATAGCTCAAAATCAGTTCTGCCGATAAAAACTCTGTGCCTTGATCCTGCATTATTTTCTCGACAACCTCAACTTGCAAATTAACGAGTCGTCTTGCTGTGTGGACTACAAGACTCTGCAACGTTACTTCAGCTTTGTTCTCATTTACTGAAAAATCATTAGGTCGGCACAATTTTTTTAAGTCAGCAACGGTCTTGTATAGCGGATATATATCGCAATGTTTTTTTTTTGATTGGTCCCGTACAGCTAAGTATTGCTCCTTTGTAAAATTTTGGTCCAGAAGAAGAGCTAATGCCTCATTAGGGGACAAAGCTTCTGGCTTTTTGATCGGTGCCGTAATTGCTTGACGCATGTTTTTAGCTTTTTCGGGGCATATCGAAAGAAGCTTGAGAATACTGGCAAGATCATATTGCTTTTTTTTTCGTGCGGCCAAGCTTGCTGCATGAATAAGCAAACTAACATTTTCTTTTTCCGACTTGGCCAGATCTGCAGCGCGCCTTCTGCGAGATGTGTAGCTCTTCGCATTAAAAGGCAGTTTTGGCCGCCCTACTGGCTTCTTGGTTTCCGGAAAATTTATCACAGTTTTAGAATCCAGCCAAACTGCATGCTTCCGGCGCAACTGACTTATATTAGCAAAGGAACTCTTCCACATTTGCGTCAAGCGGTAGCAAAATTTTTTACTCGCTTGGTCTATTATATCGCTGTACTGGTCAAAATCTACTTCTGATATGGCATCTTTAATAAAATTAAACACAGCATTCTCCTTTGCGACTTTTCCCCTCGCTTCGTGCCACTTGCCAAACAAATCTGCGTTTGCCAAATTGAGGTTATGTCCTAAAAATGAAAAATTCTCGCAAAATCGTAAAAAGTGATATTTTTAATAACATTTATTTAAACAAAAATTTAATCCTCTACAACATACAATACATCTCATGGATGGACTCTTCTGGACTCACTTTAAATCCCTTACGGAACATGAGACTTTATCCAAAATATGCACTTGCAGGGCTACTTAGATTTTTGCTTTATTAAGGGGACAACACGATTTTTTTTTACAAATGACGCTCACAAACACATAATACAAACCACACAGATTCGAACTCATTTCAAAAAATTTAGTTATATTGTTTAGTTCTATCCTTCTGATCACTTGAACTTGAGCACAAAAAAACTTTAAATGGCAGGCGCGCGTGCTTTGCAAATGCAACAGCTGTTTTATCAGCTGATTCCTTTGTTGTGGCGCCCTCTATAAAAATTTCTGTTATGCAACACTGAAGATTGGTGTATTGTGAATGCATTGCACTAAAACTTTCCGACTTTCAGAAAATGGGTTTTGGTCACCAAAAGTGGTCAAATTCCCCATAGTGCACTAATGCACTAACAAATTTTAAAAAATGCGGTCCGCAATGGAAGTAATTAAAAACGCGAAGGAAATATTAAAGGTGTGCACCGCGATAGTTTATAACGATGACGAATTTAATGAAAATATTAAGAACTGAGTGCATAAGTAAACCAGCTGCGGGAGAAATAAGATTTACAAAATTTATTGCAAATTGGCGGCGGCCATTTTTTTTAGTCTTTGACACGCTTTTTCTGAGCAAGGTAAGAACATTTATAATATATTTATATACACTTATAGATCCGGGCAGGCTCAGGTTTTCCATTTCAATAATACATTTATAGATTTAGGCAGGCTCCGGTTTTCCCTTTAAGCCTAGTACTCAGACAGAAAAACTGTTCGCAACCCGAAAAAGATTTAATATTTTTCAAGTGTGACCGCTTCTAAAAACGCACTTTGGCATTTTTGGGAGGTAAATGGTGCGGTCATACCAATCTTAAATCAGCTGTTTTATATTTACAATTATTTATTTTATATTTGAAAGACAATTCGCATAGACTTGTAGTTTCGTTTTGGAATAGCTTATTTGCGCACAATGACCACCAACGCCGTCGCCCAGATTCTCTCGACCATGCACAACCGCCTCTTTTTCTCCCTATTACTTGTCCAACATTC
>VNJZ01007667.1:0-12555 GCA_008042795.1 Drosophila asahinai | reverse complement strand
GGACGACCTTCGCGGAATTCGTCTTTGAGGGAGCGTCGGCCACGATTGAATTCGTTGTACCAGTTTTTCACAGTGCTATAGGATGGTGCTTCATAGTCATACAAAGATTTAAGTTCATCGCTGCACTCTTGTCGTGATAATCCACGCCGAAAGTTGTGAAAAATGATCGCACGAAAATGTTCACGAGTTAATTCCATTTTTTTGCGAAATTGATTTTTTTAAGTAGCTGTAAACAACACAAATGATAGTTGTCGACGGTCGATAGTGGATCTCGATAGGCTTAATCGATATTTAAGTGAGATCTAGTATTTTTTATAAGTTAGTCCGAAAATGTATGGATTTAGGCCCGGATAATGATATGGGCATACTTGAGCGCCATGTAAGTTGCGCTGTTGAAAAATGTGCTTTCATTGTCGCGCGAAAAGTAGGAGGACACACTGCGGTGAGCTCTACTTAGTTAGATTAAGTTACTTATGTGAGGTTAAGTTAACTTTGGATTGTTTCAGAATAAAACGGTTGTCTTGCACCCACTATCGCGGGTTGTACCCTTGCTGAAATCGTCTCTTTTCGATTGGGCTACTGTTGTGGGGCAGCTGATAAAGGCAACTCCATATGACGCGCGACAATAGTCGTACGTCAAACCGTTCTGAGTACGTTTATGCTTAAAAATGTCGAACTTTTCAATGGAAATGTCAGATTCCACCTAACAACAATTAGTGTTGCCTAGGCCAGAAATATATATAGCAGCCCACGTACGACTGCTTAAGAGTGACCAAACATAAAATATCGGAAATATCATTAAAAAAAAAATAAATATCGCCTTGTTTTGCCCAAAAAATATCGCGACAATAATATTTTTAAGGGAGAAATATCGATATTTTGATATATTTCCCACATCCCTACTTTACATCGACATATCGATAACGGCGTCCGCTGCTTCAATGAATAAGAAGAAGAACCAAAACATTATTTTAACAAAACTGAACTATAAAGCGCTAGAAAAGTATGACTGATTTCGGCGGAGATTCCGGTGGCCGACTGAAGGGCGTGACCATCGTTAAGCCGATTGTTTACGGGAACATAGCGCGCTCCTTCGGCAAGAAACGGGAAGAGGACGGACACACGCATCAATGGAAGGTCTATCTGAAGCCTTATCAAAACGAGGATATGTCCATGTACGTGAAGAAGGTGCATTTCAAGCTGCACGAGAGCTATGCGAACCCAAACAGGATCGTCGTGAAGCCGCCGTACGAAATCACAGAGACCGGATGGGGCGAGTTCGAGGTGGTCATCAAGATCTACTTCAATGACCAGTCGGAGCGGCCGGTGACGTGCTATCACATCCTCAAGCTATTTCAGTCGCCGGTCGTCGATGGTGAGCTCACCTCCAGCACTACAATGGACACAAAAAAGGGGCTAGTCTCGGAGTCCTACGAAGAAATCGTTTTCCAAGAGCCCACACAGATCATGCAGCACTACTTGCTTCTCTCGGAACAAAGCGCCAATGGACTGCTAACCCACGACACTGACTGTGCGTATTTATATTTGCCATACTTATATCGAATTTTGACAAATATATTTTGTATTTAGTTGAGGAGAAAAAGACAAAAACGCTGGATAACATTGTAAATGTAAAACAGAAGGTAAAGGTGGAGATCGTGACACTAAAGGACAAACTCAAGCTAGCACGTGAAACTATATCAAAGTTCAAGGCGGAATTGGCAAAGGTTCAAAAACCACCTGCGTAATATATGCCCAAAGGAGCTAACACTCATATTAAAGTCTGGAGTTCCATATACTGTAACTGTAATTATTTGTAAGTCAAATATAAATATGAAAAATCGAAAAAAAAAAAAGTATTATTTTTAGTCATGAGAAAGTGTCAATCAGGCTTTTTGTAGCTCGTTGCAAATATTACAACGAATATAAAATCTCCATGTACGCCAGGAATGTCCATTCATATATAAATGAAAGTTGTCGCAACTTTTAAGATTCATCTCATTCAAAATGGAAGTTACAATAGACTGGAAATTATGCAGGGTAAATATATGTTTTTAGTTGCTTTCCTTACTATGAATCGATATGAAATTGTCGGAAGTACTATCGATATAATTCAGTATTTGCGTCCCAAAAAGTTTGATCACCTCGACTTGGGAAAAATCCAAGAATTTCTTAATATGGCGAGCCTTGCTGGAGTACCAGATGCGTGTTTGCTGTAAGAAGCGCCGAATGCCACCTCGATCAGTTCTCTGCCTAAGCTTTTATTTAGTAAAATTGTAGATTACCTGAGTCTGGAAGAGCAACTACAGCTGTGGCAGGCTACAGAGTCTACAACCCGCCTGAGTTTGGCAGTATTAAAAGCATGGCATAGCCACAGCAAGTACTCTTTGCACTGGAGGGAATCGCTCGAAGATAAGGAGACAGTTTTTCACAACTTTCTCAGCTTTATTAGTTCCACTGTGGTGGAGGTGCACCTCGCCGGCTTTCACTTGGCAAAGGTGGAAGTGATTTGGAATCACTGTTTCTACAATACACGCCAACTGGAGTATTCAAGGGAGGATTCCGATCTTGACGATGATACCGATATGGAAATTCTGGTAAAATGCTTTCCACTAATAGAGTCCTTTAAAATGAGCGGTAAGGGAAGTGGGCAGCATGTCGCCGAATGGGAGCATCTGCAGAGACTAGACATAATTGAAGCTTCCGAAAACTGGAAAACAAAATATTTTCAGGAAGTTTGTCTAAAATGTTCCCTAAAGTTTCTGTGTGTTAGGTTGTGGAGGGAATCGATGGAGGACGCCTATGTGGAGTCTATATCGAAATTGCAGGGACTAGAGGAACTGCATTTTGAGTTTACCGAACTGAGCAGAGAAAACACTAGCAAGCTTTTGAGTCTGCCCAAGCTGCGAAAGTTTCGTTTTGACGAATTCGAGGATGTGGAAGATCTACTTGATGCCGTGGTCGAAGCTCGAGGGGAGGATGTTGTGGCCCTCACCTGCAATGAGAACTTTTGGCTGTGGCTTAACCCAAATCGCTTTAAAAATGTACGCAAAGTCGCAATCATTGACGATGGCGTCGTGGAGGGAATTTGGTGTGCAGGATCCTTCAATGAGGCTCTCAGGGAATTCCCCCTATTGGAACAGCTGTACTTGGAGAATACAAGCGTGTGGTCAGATGGTGAGGAGTTTTGGGACACAGTGTTCTCCTGTCCCCAGCTAAAAGTGTTGCACTTGACCAACCTCAATATAGAGGAGGATAAACTTTTTCAATTTAGTAAGGAAACCGTTCAGAAGGCGTTGAGTCATCGAAATGAGCCTCTGGCCATACATTTTGTTAAAACAGGATGTAAAGATTTGGTGAGTATTGTTTATTTGTTTTATTTGAAAGGGATGATTAGACATTACATATGTATTGTATCTCGTTTCGTTCACAGATTTATCAGTATTTTAGACATCCAAAACTAAAGATTTCTTGCATTAGCACGAGTGATTATCCAAATTTAACAGGAGGAGTTATAGAAATGGAACTTACACCGCTGCTAATGGCATAAGCTTGGGACAAAGATAAATTTGTGTGACCCTTAAATTCTTCCATTTTTCATTTTAAATATTTTTATACAGTAGAAAACTACACCTAATTTGTATGTAAACAGGTTAAAATATGTATAAATATTCTATTAGAAATTATATTTCCGTCATGCCTGGTGTTGACTGTGAGGCGCGATGAACCGATGAATTCGGAACCAGTAATCCTCACTAGTTCCGACTGCGAATGGGAATCAATGCAGTTGAACCAGCGCTTCCCGACTCCCATTCCAGTTCCAGTTCCAGCATCCCAGCCACGGGAATAATAAATGTTGTTTATTTGACTTGTTGAGTGCATGTGCTTGTTCGGATTTTGTGGCTTCAGGGCCCCGATCGAAGCCCGGATTAAAGACGCAATGATTTTATGGAACGGCCAGCTCGTTAACGCGTAATGTGCACAACCAATTCAATTCAGGCCCACGCGCACACACACACATCCGCCTGTCTGTATGTATGTGAGCGACAAGTGATGCGCGATCGCCGAGAGTGAAAATTATTAACTGCGCAAACGCAAACGCGTTTCCTGGACAAAGCGATTCAAACGAGGACTGAACTGGAGTCAGGTGAGGTGAACGCGCTCTTCGGTCTCTTAAAATCCAGGACTAAATTATATTTTCAGCACTCCCCCCCCAACCTCCCTCCGCCCCGTTCAACACAATGTCGCCGTCGCTCGCATCCTCGCTGCTGCTCGTTTCGCTGCTGACGTCGCGGCTCGGAGCAATTCCGGTTTTGCAGCCTTCGCCGCCCGCCCATCCCGCACATCCCTCGCATCCCTCGCCAGGCGTGCGAATTCTTCGCGCGCCCGAGTCACTGGTGGCGCCCCTGGGAGACGAGGTGGTGCTGGAGTGCGAGACCAGTTTGCAGCCCGAGCGCTTCGAATGGAGCTATCGACGCTGGAATGCCAGCACTGGCCGCGGATCTCCGGGAGCCGGGTTCAAGCACCTGCGCACGGGCACGGCCAAGGCGAATGTGACCCAAGAGGCGGCCATCTCTCGGCTGAGGGTCCTCGTCCGGCCAGACACTCTCGGGGAGTACCGGTGCATTGGCTGGTTCGGTCCCCTGGTAGTGACCTCCACCACAGCCCGCCTCGAGCTGGCCACCACTCGACTGGTGGGCCCAGAATCCTCCCTCCAGTGGCGCGTGCCTGCTGAAAATTCGGTGTTCTGGTCATGCGGCCAACAGGTGCAGTCTAGTCCTGCGGCGAGTTGGACCTACTATCGGAATGGAGTGGAAATCAAGGCGGAATATGTTGGAAGCAATGGCCATCTGGTCTTGAGCAACGTGTCGTCAGAGTCCGCCGGCACATACAGCTGCCAGGCCACGAATCCCGCTTCGGGAGCAAGAACGGAGCTGTCCAGCTCCCTTGTCTTACAGATCCTACCAGCTGAGAGATCCCAGAGCAAGCCACCGCATCTTCTCAACGGACAGCCGGCCAGCTTTCAGACCGTAACCGCCCGGGAGGGAGGCACCCTCCTGCTGCTGTGTCCTGGCATTGGTTCACCGGCGCCCACTGCCGTGTGGAGCAGTCCCGATGTCGCTGGAGCCATCAAAAATAAGCGCACTAAAGTGTTAACTCACGCTCTGGAGATAACCAACATCCAGATTCGGGATGCAGGCACGTATATCTGCTTCCTGGACAACGGCGTACGTCCGGCTCTGAAGCACTCCATCCGGGTGCATGTGGAGCAGCCGCCGCAGATTGTGCGTGCCCCCTGGGCGGATCTCACCAACGAGGGCGAACGCATCCAGCTCGAGTGTGAGGCGGTGGGCGTGCCTGCTCCAGAGATCTACTGGCTATTGAACGGCGAGAGCAGCATCTATGACACAGAGGCTGAGCTGACAGGCAATGGTTCCCTGGTCCTCCATAGCGTCCTTAAGCGGCATGCTGGCTACGTGCAGTGCTTTGCCCGGAATACCCTCGGCGAGCACAGTGCCGGCACGCTGCTGCAGGTGAATCCCAAGCAGATTCAGAGTGAATCGGGAGGAGGGCCTCACCGCTCCCATCCGAAGCCCAATCACAGCCGAAAGCAGCAGCAGCAGATGATCCCACCATCGCCGCCGAATGTGACCCGGCTGTCGGATGAATCCGTAATGCTCCGTTGGCTTGTGCCCCGCAACGATGGCTTGCCCATCGTCATATTCAAGGTGCAGTACCGCATGGTTGGCGAGGGCAAGCGCAAGAACTGGCAGACCACCAACGATAATATACCTTATGGGAAGCCCAAATGGAACTCCGAGCTGGGGAAGAGCTTCACGGCATCGGTGACGGACCTAAAGCCCCAGCACACCTACCGTTTCCGCATCCTGGCCGTTTACTCCAACAACGACAACAAGGAGAGCATCACCTCGGCCAAGTTCTACCTGCAGCCGGGCGCTGCTCTCGATCCCATGCCCGTGCCCGAGCTGCTGGAGATCGAGGAGTATTCTGAGACTGCTGTGGTGCTCCACTGGCGTTTGGCCAGCAATGCGGATGAGCGTCTGATCACAGGATACTACGCCTACTATCGTCCGTCATCTTCGGCGGGGGAGTACTTCAAGGCCACCATTGAGGGGGCGCAGGCGAGGAGCTTCAAGATCACCCCGCTCGAAACGGCCACCATTTACGAGTTCAAGCTGCAGTCCTTTAGTGCCGTCTCTGCCTCCGAGTTTAGTGCCTTGAAGCAGGGGCGGACGCAGCGCTCCAGGACCAGTACCACGGAGGAACCGGTCCTGCTGAAGGGGGATCGGGATCGGGATCGGGATACAACCACGCCCAGTCACAACGAGACGTTCAGCATGAGTCCCATGCTGACGGGCACCATTGGCGGCGGAGCAGTGCTGATTCTGCTGCTGGTCAGCACCTGCCTGTGTGTGTGTCGGCGGAGGAGCTCCCGCGTCCGTAGCGGCAGCAGCCAGAACAAGCCACGGATGGCGGACTTGAGGGAGGATTTCGTGGCCCTGGGTAGCAGCAGCTGCTCACCCAGCAAGCAGCGACAGCGAACTCGGCACATTCACATCACCCTAAACCCGCTGGCCCAGCAACAGCAGCAGCAGCAGACCCTGGAGGAGAAGAACGAAACCGACCAGGACATGGCGTACTTCCAGCGCCAGTCTAGCTACGACTACGATCCTGGCCTGCGGCGGATGTCCTCGTCCTCGTTGCGTCGTTCCCAACGCACGCTGGAACGTGCTGGGGGAAGCAACGGATCCAACAGCGGCAACAACAATCATCTTAATCAGTCCGCGGAAGTGGACCTGTCCACTGGCACTGGCAAGCCAGGTCGTGTGCTCATGAAGCGACCCCGGCTTTCCAGTCGCTCGGAGAACCTTTCCTCCGGCAGCCTCAATAGCGTTGGCGTGTAAGCGCAATCTCGTGATCTTTAGTCTGTACATCCCTACGTCCGATGTATTATGCTACTCCTACCTCTACCTCTGTGTTTTATCTACTTACCACTTCAAATGACGAAAGTACTTATACGAATACCAGCCTAGACTTAAGGTACTTAATAGATATTACTAGTGTTAGTCCATGCATGGATCGATTAGGAACATAGCATTACGTCCATTCTTAGCTAAGTCTTCCATTTTCGCAATAAGTTCAACCACAAATCTGTACTGATAGCTTCTTAATGACTTTACATAAAAATGACAATAAAGCTTGTAGCTTCTTTTTTACACTATATTTGGAAGTTTTAATCGATTCTCGGGACGATATTATGTATTTAAGAGACCAGAAATAAAGGTCACGGTCGGAGGGATAAATTTTTCAATCAATCAATAATTAATATTCAAAATTTGTATTAACAAAACCTTTTATTAATGCTATTATTTTGAAAACAAGAAATCCTTTAATTTTCAGTGCTATTATTTTGACCGCAACTGTATATAAATAAAAACTGTTAACGGAACTTTTATGAAAACGAACTTGTCGTTTGGTATTATTCTGCGCGCGCCTCCTGGCTTATTGCGCTGCTGGAATCTGGTCATACTGATTCTCAGCTGTCAAAAAACTAATAATTAGGTCGTGTCGTCAAAATTTCTATTAGTAAGCGTATTTTGTTCTTATTTTTGGCCAAAAATCAAATGAAGCTTTTAAAAAGGACATAACGGACTTAAATTCAACCCACACCGAACGTAAGTGCTCATGCGCCAGCCATAAATTGGCCAAAAATGTTGTGAATCTCCACCATTGTATTCGCAGAGCCAGTCAGTCGCAGGGGCCTGGGAACAAAACAAAAGAAATTCTAAAATTGCAATTGAGCTTGTGGCGGCGGCGGCAGTATGTCGAATCTATCTGTGGGCCAGATGATAATGGACGCGCAGCGCATGGCCAGTCGGGTCAAGGACCTGGATGCACTGGGAACAGCGCTGCTCGAGGAGGCGGAGACGAACAATCGGTTGGTGGAGAGCTTGCGACAATACCAGGACGACATCGAGTCGCTTAACCGCATCTCGAACAACAAAACCAATGCGGACATGGTCAATCGAATCCAGCAACAGAACATCAACAGCTCGGAGATACTCAAGGAGAATCGCGAACTGAAAATCTGTATCGAGGACTACGAGCGGGCCATGGAGCTGATGATGCAGAAGTACCGCGAGCACACAGTGTCCAAAGTGCTGGACAGCAAGTTCAACTTCAAGGAGCTGTACAACGAACGCATGTGGCAGGTAATCCGCGAACAGCGCGAGAAGATCAACGAGATGGCCGCCGTAATGCAGCGGGCGGCCAGCGTGGACGATGGGATAGTGCAAAGGGAGCTGCAGACCATCTCGCAGCTGCGTTTGGAGAATGAGACGCTGCGCGAACTGTTGCAGATCTCCAAGCAATACGGCTCCGCCCAGCGCCCCATACGCGAGAGCGACCACCTGCAGGAGGAGAAGGCCGTGCAGACGGATAGCACGGCGGACGACTCGGCCGACGATCTGTCAATTTCGGGCGCCTCGGTCGAGAATATGAACAATAACTCTGTTATCCAGATGTACAGCAGTCCGGAGCCGGCGGCGAAGACGTGCAACAACTCATTCAACACTGCCCCAAGTCAGAATCAAAGTCAAAGTCAAAGCCAAACACAGACGCAGCCGCAGCCTGCGCCGACAGTGGTGCCGGAGGCGGCGGCAGCGGATCAGCCTGTGGTCAACGATAACAACAACGGACCTGCAGCCAGCTCGGCGCCTTCAGTGACGACGACGACGACGCCAAACGACTCTGGCGAGGAGCTGGCGGCCACACCGCCCACTGGCGCCGACGTCCCCAGTGCAACATGATAGGCAGAGGTGCTGCTACCTGCCATTGTTGATTCATATTATATGCTCTTCATTTCGCTCGCGTCGCTGTTGCATCGTATTTACTCACTCACCCAACTCACAAAACAGCTCACACATGAAGAGGGCCCACACATTCATCATCGGATAGCCTGCATTAGGACCTAGCGGTTAATAATCTCTAATTTAAACATACGCATTACAGCATAATGTCTATAAACATACATTGTAAACAATGGAAATGAAGTTCATAATTGAAATGAAGGCGACACCCACTCACCCACACACAAACGAATGTAATGTACCATGTACTCTGTCGATTTTATGATTTCTAAATAAATTCCATAACAAATCGAGAATTAAGCAAACCCCTTTTGTATTATGCGAACAATTATCAGAGCTTACTGAAATTGCCAACTACATATGTGTATCGTTTGTATCGTTTGGTGACTTGCCGTTAAGGAATTTGTATGATAAAAAGTAAGATAACGACCAAAGTCTATTTCGTTTACTTAGTTTTATATATTTATGATTTCGGTATAGATTAGAAATACAGCTTATATAACATTTTACAGTTCAATGTGCCCATTTAGATTGATTTCTTGGAGATAACTTCAATAAACTTATGAAATAACTACGATGGTACTTACGACGTTCCCTATAAAATGTATAGAATAAAGGATTACGAGTTTAATTTAATCTTTAAAATGGGATTTGGCTTTAAGAAGCTTTGAAATATTACAAAAAGCTGTAATTTCAATAGACTGACCATGTTTTCCTTTAAATTGATATAAAAATTTAAACGAATTTTCAATTTAAAAGCCATACAGGCCTGTTCCAGTTACCACTTTCGAAAAATCTACACGAATATTATTTTCCAGATCTGTTCAAGTTCTTATTTCCAAAAAATCCTAACAGATTTGAATTTTCCTCTGTTAACACACTGGTAACTTCCGAACTAATATCTAATAACAATAACAGTAATTAATTATTTTAAAATACAATGCTTACATGTAAATGGAAATAAAAGGCACGCAAGGGTGGGAAACCGAAAATGTTATCAAATTCACTTCCGAGTCTACACTGAAACTGGCCTGTTAATATTTGCGACTTCTTTATTCCAAACTTTTATTCAATGCAATACATCCTAGACTCGTAGATTTAATTTAATATTTTCAGGGACATCGATTTCAGCATTTAAAGGCAATTAGGTCTCCCAATTTTAAAGAAACTTTCAATACGATGAGTTTTTACTTATTCTCCAGACTCGTGAGCCCTCGAAAACATTTTCGAAAATGTTCGAATCATTTTCACCGAATCGACTCTCTTCGGGGACGTTTCAGGCTCTCTCTTAAACTAAAATGAGTGGCAATATGCCTCGTACAATACAATTGGCTCCGGCGGTTAGTTTAAGCTTTTCGAAATGATTTAAATTTAGTTTCTCGTCGGTTTTCAACGCGTTCGCAAGCCAAAAACAGTGCCTAGAAACTGCGCCGTGGTCGCATGGCAGCGCGAAAGAGATGCAGCTATCCGCCGTATAGGTATTATTTCAAGAGCTCGACGATCGGCGGTTATATTAAAGATATATAAATATATTATGTACGCGGGCCCGTGTGCGTGCAAGTGATTCAAGTCAAAAAATTCAATTTGGAAACAATTGAAATTATTGTAAACAAATAATATTTGGTAATACCCGAAAGAGCGATTGATCCATCGATATATTTCGTAAACGTCTTGCATTTGAAATCCGCTGGGATGATTTATGTATGTGAAGTGCGCTGCCATTCAGAAAGAAAAAGAACACAATGCTATTTATAAAACACAGCTAATTTTTTGGCCGTAAATGTTGTGAATTTAGTGTGAATATATTCCAAAATTGACACGACGGACAGAAGAAAGTGAACGCGGGGGCGGCCATCGCCTAGTGTGCCACCAAAGTGACCAAAGGATCATAAGGATTTAGGATAGCGAAATTAGTTAATTGCAAGACCCACGGAACGCCAATCCGGACGGTTACGCAACAGCCCAGCTGAAATTGCTGAGGTAAACGAAAAATTCCGCACGCCTCGCGGCCACATCCACATCAAATCACTCACATCGTCCACAGTGAGCGGATCTCGTTGTCTCTACGGATACGGATGCGGATGCGGATCCTGGCCTGGCCCCATTCCCCCGTCGTCCAGCCGCAAATTATTCTAAATGCGGAAGTATTTTGTGTGAGTTGTCGCTGGCGTTCTAAATTAAGTCGCACATTTTGCAAGTGAGTGCCGTACCGCCGCCGAAAAAACGGAACGGCATGGATGAAAATAGGTTAAAACGGTGATAATTATTTATAAACGCACTAGGGATTTGCAGCATCGAAAAAAGAGAGCGAGCTAAAGAAAGTTAAGAGGCAACGCAAACGAAAGCTCTCCCTTACCTTTCTCTTCGGGCCTCTCCTTGTTCTTAATTATTATTTTCGCTAAAAACATGCGCAGGATGAATATAAAATCGACTGCGCAGCTTCCACCTGTGATGCTGATCGCCTGCACTTCTCTCTCTTTCTCTCGATCGCTCTAAAAATATATTGGATACATATTTGTTATTGTTTATATTTACAATTGTTTGTCGGAAGTTTACTCTCAGAAAGTATGGTAGAAACGGGTGCATGTGTAAATTGCATGGTGATATATTGGTGAAATGAACGGGGTTATTCGTTAAAAGTTAAAAGGTTTGTTAAGTGAAACTAAAATTTTTTTTTTAATTACAAATTCTATTGAGTTTAGGCGATATAGTTTTCTTACAGAGTCAGTATAATGCCCTGCGCGTCTCATTTAAATGTGGGAATTTCCAGGATGGCGAACGGCACATTCGTATTACAAAAATGTACATTTTCTGAAAAGTTTTTTTTGCACGATCAATGCATTTTACCAGTTCTATTTGTATTCTAAAATACAAGCTTTGGGGAATTGTCGTTTCGAAATTATTTGTAGAAAACAATGCATCGCGAACGGTAAAAAAATATATCACATTTTTGACTTCAGCTTGAAAAGTGCGAATGTCTGCAAAATGCGGAGAGAAATTTAAAAGAAAAAACTTAATAAAAAAAACTTTTCATTTATGGAATCTATTTTAAATAACTATTATTTTATTTATTAAACACACTTATTTCAGATTTGTAACGGTATTTTGCGAAAGTTACATGATTTCCCATATAATTTTTACCTCACATTTTCCTATGATTACCTTCATATTTTCTTTAAATACAACTTATTTTGTTCTTAATAGATATAAATGAGAAGATTTTATAGAAAAAGTGCAAACATCTCGTATGTTTTGCCTTCAAAATAATTAATTATAAAAAAAATGGTAATTTTCTATTATACCGGCCCCTTCCAAAAAATTAAAAAAAAAAACCATAGATAGGGTGTGCCTTAACATACATTTGGGTATAAAAATTATGTTGGGGACGCTCTTAGTTTAGTCACAATAAATCTTTAAAGTTTTGCCTAATTCCCATACAAAATGCTAGCAAACACGCACACAGACAAATGATGAATACACAAAATTCAAGCGCCTGTCTGTGTATCGTCGCGGTACAGTGGGCTGTGCAGTTTAAAATTTTTGTTAAATTGTGCTTAGCGTAAATACTATATACGAGTATGTCGACATTTTGCACACTTTGAATACATTTATGCGAGAAATATAAATAAAACAAAAAGTTGACAACGTAAAATACGTAGTAATT
>VNJZ01007661.1:0-10555 GCA_008042795.1 Drosophila asahinai | reverse complement strand
GATTTAGCCATGTCCGTCTGTCCGTCTGTCCGTCCGTGTGAAACAACAGATCTCAGAGACTATAAAAGCTAGAGTTACCAAATTTGCTGACAACATTGGAATCTGTTGCACGCAGATCAAGTTTGTTTTTAAATTTGGCCACGCCCACTTCCGCCCTCAAAAATCATAAAAAACGTTAAATAAGCTATACTCTTTTTTTTTCGGGTAAAAGTTAATAAATACAAAAAATGAATAAAATAGAGCGGACGTTTCCTGAAAATTTCAGTAAATTTGGATGATAAACATGGGAGATATTAGCAATAAGGTTCGAATTTTAAAACCCCCCCTAAGGCGCTGCTGTTGCAAGCTGAAGACGACAGGTGGCGCATTCGAGCCTTGGCCGTGCGATATAATGGCGCCAATATATGTATGTACAATGTATGTATGTACAATTTTAATTTGCCTTTTAGTGTGAAGCGCAAACGTTTAGGTACCGGGTATCTCACAGTCGAGCACAGTCGACTGTAGTTTTCTTACTTGTTTTAATACCAAGGGTGTGTACAAATGAAAAATCAACACCATTTAAAAATATTTAAACAAAAATTAAATTTAAGGAAAAAAAAATGGAAAAAATGCCGTTTATGTTCAGATCAAAAGACAGCATCAAAAGTTTCAGACGAAGAGGAGTATGGAGATAGGAGGCAGCATTATGATTTTTATGTCTATGCTCTCAAGGCAGTATATACGGTCCATGCATCTTAAATGGACTGCCAGTAAAGACTGCAGCGTACTGTATGCTTTTTAAATTATCGATTTTGTAGTTTCTCTTTAACATAAAGAGCAGTTGGTGAAGACGCAGGCTTACTTTCTTTTTTGTCGTGCGTCGATAAGCTCCAATCGAGCAAATGAGCATGATTTTCTCAATCACATTGTAAACTTTTATTACTATAACAGGCGGAAAATTTCACGGATGAGTGGCGGCGGAGTGAGATTTACGCTAAAACAAAGCTAGTTGTACAACACTCCCAAATTTTCTCCTTCAACGAATGACACACTATGCATTCGCAAATCACATGATTTGCTCTCGATCAGCTGAGCAGTCCATTTCGCCTAAATTTTTTTCCACTCTCTTCCCAAACGAAGCCAGTTTACGGAAATTTTTCTCAAGTTGCGTAGAACGGGTTTCCAGCTTATCCCTTTAAGTACGCAGCTCATCCACAGCAGTTTTGAGGCTAGTTCAGTTTAGTTTAGTTTTGAGGCTCATTCGCCAGATTGTTTTACCTCAGCTTCAACGGCATCCAGGCACTGCCGGAGATGACCAAGAATGCGCTTCTTTGCCTTCTTGACAACTACCCGGTTCTGTTCCAGGAAACGAGTAGACAATTGCTCACCACCACGCGCAACGCTGTTGTTGTTGCGCAGAAGTTTGTTGGCTGAAGCCATTGGCTTAACGTTAAAGTTTAAGCGGCGGCACAATCAGTAACACAGTCTGAATTTATAGTTTAAAATCAATTCGAGTATTAGCTTTTAAAAGTAGCCGGAACCAATAGATCGATTTATCAGCCGTGATGTAGACCAATTAACTTTAATTCTACTCAAAAAGATTAAATTTCTAATCGATTTAATAAAGATTTCATTTTATTTTATTTCTTTCAATAGCAAATATCTGCTAGTATCAATACCTCCGCCCAAATTGGGAGCAATTTTTATGGATGTGCTCCGACTCACATCAGGTGGGTGGAGGCAAGGACATATGCGTTAAAATATTATTTACATTAAATTAAAATTACATTTCAAAATATAACAAAAAAAAAGATCATTGTACGACGAACATAAAACGCGAAAATAGGTTCCGAGACTAAATCGGACTTAACGGCAATAAGCAGATCTATTGATGACATAGTTGCCTGCAAATATTGTCGAGTAAGCTACGAAACATTCTGGTAGTGTAGGGAAAATGAGTCGCTTAGTTATTTGGATCCCTAAGTGAAGGAATCTGAGGTCCGCGAACCTGAGGATTTATCTTGTTTACGTACTCGTGAACAATAGCATGATCAGGCCTTACTGAAATATCAAGGACCTTATCAAGAAGAACATCAGAAAGTCCAATCTTAAACGAAAATATATCACGTCTTTGCTTAAAATTGAACTTGGGGACAGAAAATTCGGTGCCAGAAATATTCAGATTGCTACTCAAATGGGTCCTAACGTCGTTTTCAGAAGCATCTGGGTTGAGTCTGGAGACAAAAACGAACTTTTTGCGGGCAACACAAGCTAAAGGTGCCGGTCTCCTTAGTGCCACCCCAGAGATTGCTGAACTTGAATTCTAAGGTCCAGATGATGGTACCGAAATCGTGATTGTCGGAGGTAATACGGGGTTGGCGTAAACAGAATTAGAAGCAGCGGCTTGCGGCGTTGATGGTTGGTTATCTTTTATTGGTTCCAGACTAGGAGAAATGCCGGAGTCAGTTAGTCTCGAGTTTGGGCCAGCGTTTTGTACTGGTCCAGATACATCGTCGGAGCCGTCAGCTACGGCCAAAACGTTGAAATCGTTGTTAGTTCTTATATACCTTTTTATGTTTGGTGAGTCACCTAGCATATTAAACATTTTAAAGTGAGATTCCGTCGCCTGGAAACGGCTTAGTAAATCCTTAAACTCCAGGTGTGTCTGCCGCATAAAAACTCTCATTTCCGTTTTGACATGGATGCAGCCCGAGCACGTTCAATCCAAACCGACATGAGTACGAACACGATCCGTAATTCGAGCCCATCTCGGCGCAAACAGGGTGTGCAACATTGGCGCAGAGCCAAAATTAAACAGTAGAGTGCCGCAAGGTGATTTTGCGGCCATGCGTGCAAGGAGCGTATATCAGCAGGTGCTCATTCTTATTCTGTGCAGTAAAATGCAGGCAGCACAAACGCAAGATATTGGTAAATAAGTTATAATTATTATAACTAACAAAACAGAAGACAAAGAGCGCGACTAAAAGCTTTTGTCCAAGCTCCAAGAGCATGTATTTACTCAGTAGCAACAACAACCACACTGTGCAATGGTAAGCGATAATCGCAATGCACAAGAAGATCAGGGCAGCAAAGAGTAGTACGAGATTTATTAAAACAGAATGATTGTTTTGCAAGATTCAAGTCACTAGCTTTAATTAAAACGATCGAATTGTTTCCGTTTGATACAGATCACGGAATTACTGACCGATTGCCAAAAATTTGGGTTTAATGGAATAGATTTCACTGAGAAAACTTTATATGAAGGTAGAGCGATAGAAAGCAATGCTTTTAAAGCACAATGCTTTGGGTAGCGACAATCCCACAGTCGGTCACACTCGACTGTAGCTTTCTTACTTGTTTTTATGTAACTTTCCGTTACCTAATTATGGTATATAGTCCACAAAACACAACTACCTTATACACTGAATTTTAAACTGCACAAAATCGTTTATGGGCAATCGACATAACACAAAAAAAAATCTTCAATTTTCTTGTAATTTAACAATTACGAATTTTTCTTTTAGAGCAACTTGACCGCATTGAGGAAGGAATGGACCAAATTAACGCTGACATGAGAGAAGCTGAAAAAAATTTAAGCGGAATGGAAAAATGTTGCGGCATTTGCGTCCTTCCCTGCAATAAGTTTGTATACAACCAGTTTTACGATTTAATTTATTTCTATTAGATAGATTTTGTTTTAATCACGGAGAGTAAATAATTTATTACACTTTAGTGGTTTAGGAATAGTAGTTGAGGTTATTATATAGACATCATTATAATTTGAATATAGTATGCTGTGCATTTCATTGACTGTTCTGCAATGAATAATAGTTATAAAACCGATTAAAAAGAACGATTGTAAGTTACAAAATTGAAACTGACTGCAATTTCATCGATAATTATCGATGTTTCAGCTGGTTCATCAATTAATACATTTTTCTTTTCCTTATTTTTATCATGTCTGATGTTTTCCCTTTTAAATATCCATTGCACTCTCGGCACAGGTTGTGAAGTGCACCGCACACGTTCATAATACGGCAAACCTTTAAGGTGCACTATGGGGATTTTTACAGATTTTTTTTGAAATAATAAATAATTCGTTTAGTTTATAAGATATCAATATAAAACTTTACCCATCGTAATATATACATATACTATCAATCCCATAGCGGATTCGCCCGCTGTAAAAATAATATACCCTGAGGAAAGTATTATAACTTTGGTCACATGTTTTTATCCCTTATGATTGACTTAAATCAAATAATCATATACTATAGCTGGTATATACTTTCACACTGCGCTGTAAAATGTAATAAAACATTAAATAAAAAAAAATGTTTCGTTTCCCCGATACCTGCAATGCATTTTGTGCAGG
The DNA here is from genome assembly GCA_008042795.1 of Drosophila asahinai. Taxonomy (NCBI): domain Eukaryota; kingdom Metazoa; phylum Arthropoda; class Insecta; order Diptera; family Drosophilidae; genus Drosophila; species Drosophila asahinai. The sequence continues at coordinate 6,198 of VNJZ01007661.1, read as the reverse complement.
TTGTGCAGATGTGTGTTTATTAGTTCACTGCGCCGTTACGATCCTTCCGGGTTGTGTTACTTTTGATCATTGTTGCCAACTTTTGCTGAGAAAAAAAAGCTGTTTTCGGCGGGACAAGGGTGGAAAAAAGCTGTATTTTTTTCCAAAAAAAGCTGAAAAAGGCGCAACGATTTTCATACATATTTTGCTACTAAACAAAAGAAAAAATCTGTTTTTTTCCCCAAAAAAGCTGAAAAAAAACGCATAGATTTTCATACATATTTTCCCTTTAAACAAAAGTAAAATATCTGTATTTTTAGAAAAAAAAAGCTGAAAAAAGGCGCAGAGATTTTATTACATATTTTTTCTATTGAAGAAAAGAAATATTTCTGTATTTTTCGACAAAAAGCTAAAAAAAAGCGCATTCGTTTTTTCCCTTAGCTTTCTGTTAAAATGAGTACAAACAAATGTTTTTTTTTTTAATATTAACGAGTATTTATTTTAAGTTGTACTTAATAATTCATTTATTAAAATATATTTAATATATCATCTTCAACATCAACCGTATCATCTTTTAGATCTTTGTCATAGGCCTCTATTGTGCCTAAAATCTAAGGGGACTTTGTAGTCTACGCAACATTTTTTGTGCCTTCGCAACCCATATCTGTAATCAGACGAATTATATAAGTTTTATCATTTTATAATTAAGTTTATATCAAATTGGCGCCACCCTATGCAGTTAGTGTGCACTTACAATGACTGCAGAAGACTCTGAAGGCATCAGTATCGTCTTTGCGAAGCCATGTCTTAAAATCAGGATGCTGAAGCCAAGCATCTCGACATTTTTGTTTAAAAACTTTCGGCATTTTGTTACAAATATATTTAAAAGTGCACTTGCTCATAAAGATGACACTCTCGATGACGATTAGGATCGATAAAAGACAATCTGCTGTGACAGACTATCGATATAAAAAAAGGCTGAAAAATGCTGATTTCAAATTAATTCATTAAATTAAATTCCCGCTACCCGCTGTTTCTAAAATATGCCCGCTAGTCAAGTATAAATAAAGCTGAATATGACGGGAAAAAAGCTGATTTGGCAACACTGATTAGTAGTAATGAAGCAGTCTGTAGGATTTGGAAGAATATATAATGTACATCCTAACAATGCTGAGTCTTTTTATTTGCGATTGGTTTTAGTTAACGTCACTGGCCCAAAATCATTTTAAGAATTAAGAACAGTCAACGGTTATTTGTGTCAAACATATCTTGAAGGATGCCAACTCTTGGATTTATTGGAGGATGATGCACACTGGGATTTAACACTTTATGATGCATATACTTCAGGTCATCCACAACAAATACGAATGCTATTTGCTATTATAATATCAGAATGTAAGCCATCAAATCCACTTGAATTATGGAACATATATAGAGATTATATGGCAGAAGATATTTTTAATCGTATGTGTAATTATGAAAGAGATCCCAATTTGTTGATTACCTTGGAAATGTACAACGAAGCTTTGATAATAATTGATGAAATGTATATATAAATAAACTATTAGGACAACTAAACAAATGCTATCAAAACCATCCTGATGTAGTGCCCTGGCATTTTTGACAAATCAGACGTGGGATTGTGCTACGGATATAGCGAATTTTGATATAAAAGCTAATTTTATTTACGAATACAATGGAATGAAGAACTGAAATAAAGGAAGAGAACGGCATAGACAAAACGGACGGTGCGCAACGATCAGACAAAGCGGTCTTTGCGAAACGGTATTAAAAATATGGAGTGTCGAAACTGCCAACAGGAAAAGACGTTCATACTGACTGAAATAAGAAGAAGAAAAGAGGGAAAAAACGACACCACGGACCACGAGATTAACTAAAATGTTGGTTAAACTAGGTCAGCTACGTGTTTCGGATATGGATATTATTCTACGGATGAACAATCTTCAGGTCACGGGAAACAAGCAGGCAAAGATCGACGAACTTGCCAGAGTATCGGGCGCAGACGAAATTAAACGTGATGGCTACGATTTTGCGAATGCCGGTATGCAAGCGCAAATAGATCAACTAAAGGAGATGAGTGTTGGCTTGACACAAGCGGTTCAAGCCATAAACGTTCAACAAGAGGCTCCAGGGCAAGCACCAGCAATGCAAAACGCAGGTGTTGCGGCAGTGGTAGCAGCGGCGACACCACGTGGCCGCCCACACACAAGAGGCGGTGATGGAGAAGCCCCAGTTGGAGAACGATCGGACCGTATAATCAGAGCGGCTCCGCAACACGCAACGTACTCCACTAACGTAATAAAGGATGTAATTGGAATCTTGCCCAAGTTAATCCAGTAAAGGGAAACAAAACATCTCAGCAGTTTGTAACTAAAGTCGACCAGTTGTAAAGTGTTTACGAATGGAATAACGGAACAGTCTTGTTTGCCGTACAGCACAAAATGAGAGGTGTTGCAAAGGACTAGCTAGATGCACAGGCTGTATTCCAGACGTGGGGACAGTTCAGGAGCTCCCTATTACAGGATTTTTCAAGTGTTGTGAACACAGCTGATGTTCACAGGAATTTGATGCGGTGTAAAAGGAAACCAAACGAAACATTCAGCGAGTACTTTTACATAATGATGGCAATCGGACGGCGTGCCAACATTGATGAGCCATAGATTATTTCATATACATTAAATGGGTTAAATCAAAATGATTGTACCATGGCTTTGCTAGCTATGAATTTGCACACCTGTTCTCTACTATTCATGTCGCTGGAGAACATGAAATCGGCACAATCAGTGCAATAGCACTATGGGCTACATCCAGCATCCTACTCAAAGGAACCGGATGCAATGGTTAAAGATGTCAAGTCTAAAGGGCCCAAATGCTATAACTGCAACCAAATAGGTCACATGGCGGCTAAATGTCCAGCACCAAAAAAAAAAGCATGAGCAAAAGGATTGTAGGGTCAACGTCTCATCGGTGTCACAGGTGGATGACGCCTACGCTGAAAAGTATCCCCCAATAATGAAAACGGTTCAGATTGGTGAAAAGGAGTTTTCGGCGTTTGTCGATACCGGCAGCGACCACACTCTGATACGGGAATCTGCTGTGCCGGATGGAACGATTCGACAGCCTACAGTAAAGCGTCTGCAGGAATTTGGCGGATCGATAGTCGAATCCAAGGGGTGATCCAGTTCGATCATCACGATGNTGCCGGATGGAACGATTCGACAGCCTACAGTAAAGCGTCTGCAGGAATTTGGCGGATCGATAGTCGAATCCAAGGAGTGTATACTAACTGTGATCCAGTTCGATCATCACGATGTCTATATACGGATTCAAGTTGTGCCCGATGCTGTACTCCCATTCAATGTGTTACTTGGCAGAGACGTGCTGTGCCGTAGAGATTCTGATGAGGTCGTTGATGATGGATCGATAATGGTAACAACGGATGAGGAGATGAAGTTCAACATAGGCGCTGATGTCAGTAGCTTCCATCGCAAAGTGGTGAGCGATGTATTGCATTTCTATTCAGATTGCTTTGCCGAAGATCTTTCTAAACTTAGCAGATGCAACACCACGTCGATGAACATCGAAGTATCTGCCACGAAGCCGATACTGGGGCGTCGATACCAGGTCGCCTTTTCGAAAAGAGAGACACTCCGTTCTCAACTGGATCTTCTTCTCAAACACCAAATCATCAGGAAGAGCATGTCTTCACATGCATCATCGCCTATATTAGTGCCAAAGGCAGATGGCGAAAGTTAATTGTGCATTGACTACTGGGCTCTCAATGCAGTCACGGTGAAAAAGCGATATCCAATGCCAATTGTGTAGGAGCAGCTGGCCAAGATAGCCATTGTAAACACGTACTTCACAACTCTGGATATGACGTCAGAATTCTATCAAATTTCTATGAACGAAGAAAGCAAGAAATTTTCGGCTTTTATGACTCAGGATGGCATCTATGAATTCAACGTAATGCACATCAATGAACATGAACGCAACATAATTAGCTATGTGGATGAAGTCATTATACAGTCAAAAACAGAAGACGAAGGGCTGATCATACTCAACGGGTTCTTAATGGCGATTCGATCTGTTGGTCTAACTTTATGTTCATCCAAATGTTCTTTTATGCAAAGTAAGGATCAGTTTTTGGGTCACGAAATAACAGCAAATGGTATTTAGCCAGGTATCTATAAAACTCTGTGCATCAGCAAGTATGAAAAACCCCAAAACGAAACTGATGTACGCAGATTCCTTGGCATAACAGGATTCTTGCGGAAATTCGTCAAGGAATACAGTATGATGGCCGCACGCAAGACCTAATTTATAAGAGGCTATAGTATCTCAACCAGTCTTGACACTTTACGATCTTTTACAGCAGCAAAGGGATTGCAGTAGTTCTATACAAGACGATGAAGATGGACTCAAGCCAGTATTTTATTTCAGCAGACTTTGCTTGGAAGCTGAGAGTCGCCATTAAAGTTACGCACTGGAAGTGTTAGCGATCACGGAGTCTTTGGAGAGATTCCGTCTTTACTTAATCGGAGAAGAGTTCGTTGTTGTGACACATTGCAATGCTGTTGCAACGCTCAAGGAGTCGACAGCCCTACAACCCCCGACGGCACGATGGTGGCTACGACTCCAAGAATTCGATTTTATATGCATGCATCGCCCGTAGGAGCAAATGCCACATGTAGACGGAATAAGCAGGCAACCAGTACTTCCACCCAATGTTTATAAAATAAACGTAGCAGACAACGTTCTAAAGATAATTTCCATCGACGAGGATTGCATTTATACCATGCACAAACATGATCCGAAAATGGAGGAGATTTTTGACGCTTTTGCCACTAAAGACGTCGAATTTCGTTGGAGTCAAATAAAAACAGATTATGTCATCATAAAAAGTAGATTATTTCGGAAAACAGGTTGGTAGTACCTCAAGCTATAAGATGGCGCGTTACCAAATCCAATCATAATGAAGCAGGACATATCGGAACCGAAAGAACTCTGGACAGATTGAAGAAAGTTTTCTGATTTCTAATGATGATTTGATACATCAAGTCGTACATTGCCTCATGCCGTGAATGCTGTGTAAACAAGGTAAAAGGTGGGAAGCCGGATGGTGAATTACATTTGCAAGAAATAATTCCAATACTATTCCGCACCATTAACTATCACCATTGGACCTTTTTTGGTAATAGTCTGTGCTTTCACTAAATATACGTTTTTGGTGTCGACTCGTAACACAAAAACGACCAGTAATAAGAGCACTTAAGCCGATGTTTTCTGATTTTGGGCAACCTCTACGCGAAATTTCAGACAGAGGCACATCGTTCACATCCAAAGAATTTGAAAATTTTATGGGGGATTGTCGACTCCAGCATATCAAAGCAGCAGTGCCAACTACTCGAGCTAATGGCCAAGTTGAAAGAATGAATAAGACCTTAATTAGCGCTTTAAAAACGAACACAGTCAAGGATAAAGATTGGGACCAACAACATTTCCAGATTGTTGGATGGTTGGAGCAGCAAAAATGGAAACAACGTTACGACGCTAAACATACTTTACCAAAAAAATTTAACGTGGATTATCTCGTTATGACAGATTTTGTTCCAGCAGCAACCGGAGAAACTTACAAACTGGATCCTGCTTATAAAGGGCCTTACATAGTAACCAAGGTTCTTTGCAGCCACCGATACCTTTTAGAGGATCTGCCTGACCATTCAATTTCTAAAAGGCGATACAGCAATGTTATATCTAGTGACCACGCTTTAATATTAGATCTCGACATAGACGACGAGGCATTCGACTACACTACAGAGGACTAGCTCGACAGAAAAGGCCGAGATGTCAAAAATACGGCCAGTGCGTTCAGCAACGGTGAAGAGAAGGGACGTTTACCTCTCGCACGCATATTTCAAGTTCTTGTAAATCATTATACCCGGTACCCATAGGGTACAAGGGAATTATACGTTAGTGCCAACCGAGAAGTCTCCGACCCTATATATAATATATATTCTTGATCAGCGTCACCAGCCGAGTCGATCTAACCATGTCCGTCTGTCCGTCTGTCCGTACATGTGAAACAATATCATCTCAGAGACTATTTATTTATTTATTTCTTAATATCCTAGTGCGACAAGAGTAAACTTATATTTATTGCACTAGTCAAAATGGACACACATATTATGCGTTTGT
>VNJZ01007659.1:5565-20591 GCA_008042795.1 Drosophila asahinai | reverse complement strand
ATCCAATTTATTGACAGCATATAGTCGCCGGTGGGAAAGGGAAGGGTCTTTATCTCAGTTGTAAGATACATTCCCCTTATTAAAATGTCACCCTTCAATTGCAAAGTAGAAGATTCAACTTGGGTTGGAGATAGACCTACTTACATAAAGTGGACAAGAGTGGTTGATATTTGAAAAGTCCTTATATATGCTGTATATATAAATGTTAAAGGGGTTGAAGGGCTTCTTTAAAAACCTGCATGCATCGATTTGGTTATGGAAGAGCCATGGCTTGTATCCGCTCGCCCTTTTAAACATCTGAGAGTGCATGATTATGTCCTTGGTCGGATGGATAAAAGTTGTATTGAAATTAAAAACAGTCTTGTTCCGACTTATCGCCTTCAAGCGGCACTCGTTTATCCTAACCCACGATAAGTTGTAGCTAGCACACACTACATTTGTTAGCTTATAGGTGACCGAATCCTAGTAAATATTGGTTTGGCTAAAACCTTAAATTTCTCGTTTATATCATTAAACTTGCACCTGATCTCCAAGAATAAACGAGTGCTAAAATAGCGACAAGCTTCAGTGTTATCCCCATGACTTTTTGCAGTAAAATGGCATTCTCTGAATCGTCGTCATTTAAAACAATACCCGTCGAATGCTACACATTTAATTAACTTATCTCTTTTTCAATTATTGGGTTTATTGAAACGGAAAAATATTTCAAAAATAATATTTTACCCTACTACTAATTTTTTCTTCATTTTGCATCAAGTTATTGGATTTTTCGACGCTCTAGTATCTTCAGTTTACTGGAAAAGAAAAATAGGTCAAGATAATTGATGCCTTAGTGCCGATCTTGAAATATTTAAAAAACAAGATTTTGAAGACTGATTTGACAAATGGATTTATAGGCTTAATAAATGCATTGAAATCAATGATGACTAGGTAGAAGGGATAGATATAAATAGATAAAGATAAATATATTTATCTTTTTCTTATACGAAAATGTTGTATTTTTTTCATAATTTACTTTTTGAACTTCTATTAGTCTCCTTGTATGTATGTAGTAAAACAATTTTAAATTTATGAAGTCAAAGGTAACTCAATGCAAGAGTAATCTTTTGACTCAATATAATTTTCACTCAAGTCAGTTTAAGTGTCAAACGCCCGAGTTTTTTCTACGAAAATAATAGGTTAGCGGAAATATAAGCCGATTGCATTATTGAACCGAACTGACAAACGTCCAAATTATTTCTTAGAAAATAACAAATTAGCGGAAATCCGAACCGATTGCATTTATGAGCCCCAACCCTAATTTGCCCCAAAAAATATTACTACCAGAAATCTTTCCTCTTCATATAAAAGGCCTTCGAACTCGACTAGTTTGTGCCAAGAACGCAAAACTGGAAGTAAAAGTGCAGTGAAAAAAAAAAAAAAGAAAGAAAGCTAACTTCGGTAAGCCGAAGTTGGTATACCCTTGCAGTCTGCAATTGGATCATTGAAAGTCGTCATTTTGGTAAAATTGAAAAAATACCAAAGTTTGTACATTTTTATAACATTACCTAACATTTTACATTATACATGTAAAATTTTACATATTCATATAAATCGACCGATCGCTTCTAGATATACAGCTATTGCCAGTGAGTGAGTTTTCTTGCAGGTAAGGGGTGGGATCAGTTTTGCAAGTTAACTTTTATTTAAACGAGTTTCAATGCTAATTTTCTTTGTTTAATTATAGTTTTCATCTAAATATATAATATTAATACAAACTGGTTAGGTCTAAGGCATAAAAATATGTAATTTGATCATTTTATAACTTGTAATAGAATTCATATGTAGCAAGCATTTTTGACTTACTCCGATTAATTTTTAGTAACTATCTTGCAACAAAAATTTGATAATACCAATCATAAATGGTAAAATAAATAAATGTATCTCAATTTTCTTGCTAAATAATTATAAAAACAGACAATTTTGAAATAATTCGGATATCTTTCTAATTAGCTGGCACTGCTTTTTAATGAATTTTTCAATAAAATTATTTTTTTTACGGAAACCCGCAGGATATTGATTAGATCCTTAAAATTTACTGAAGATTAATGTTTCTAGAATATATTAGGCATAATACTGGCCTACTAACTGTGTTTTTTGGCTTCTTATCGATACAAGGACCACAACCATAGTCATCTTTCTAATTAGTTGGCAATAGCTGTAGTTGTCCGATCTTAATGAAATTAAAACTGTAATTCTAGAACCTTAAAAAACAGATACATCTCGAAATTTATAAAAATAGGTTGAAAAACAGAGAAGTTAGAATTTTTGTTTCATTAATTTTCGGAGGATTCCTATGGCAGCTATTAGATATAGTGGTCCGATTTCAGCCGATCGGACATATATACTAACTGCAATATAAAGAAGACTATCTGAAAAGATTCATTCAGATAGTTCAAAATCTGAGAGACTAGTTTGCGGAGCAATGGACAAACAGACGGACAAACGGACATGGCTAAATCGACTCGGCTGGTGAAGCTGATCAAGAATATATATACTTTATGGGGTCGGAAATGCTTCCTTCACTGCGTTGCAAACTTCAGGCCAAAATTATAATACCCTGCAAGGGTATTAAAACGGGAGTTAAACCCGAATAAACAATTTTAATTTGTAATTACAAAACTTTGACAATATTTTGAGAACCTATAGGGGAGTTTTCTCCCAATTTTTATTTATTTCTTTTTATTTTCTGAAAGTACATCTAAAAATCTTGTATTTAATTTTTAAATCATTCGGAGCATAAAAATAAAGTTACAGTACATGGCACACTTGTAAAAACACTTTTGTTGTATTTAAAGATATACACTGAGAGAAAGGCACTTGCCAATTCATCGCTCAATTTACCGATCCCTCAAGGAATGGGAATGCATAAAGCATAAAGAAGAAATATAAATAAATAGAAGTTCAGTGTAAAGTGGTGGAAAAATCAAAATCAAATTACATTGGGATTAGCGGTAAAAAAAATATATATATCTTATCAATATAGGAAAGTCCAGAAAAAGGAAAGTTCAAAATTGATTGCGTATAGCGTCGTGGGATCGAAAACATTACCTATGGGACGGGCTCACACAAAGCCTATTCTGCACCCATAATTATTTTAGCCCTATATTTAAGAAAATCGCCATAAAAGGATTTTTTTTTCTAAAAACAGGAAATTTCTTCTTAAAATAAGAAAATCATTTCTATATTGCAGGAATGGTCACCATAAACTAAAATTGCCATAGAAAGAAGAAATATTTCTATGCACCAGATAGGCCCTCAGTTTTCAGCGACAGTATCGATCAGCAGTTTAACCAGATGTTTCTATCTCGCTAGCTAGCACTGTACCCTCGCTCTCAGCGATCTCCCGATCCTCGTCTAGAAGTCCCGCTTTCCTTCTCTTTTCTTTCCTCGGTCTATCGCAAGTCTCCACTTTGCATTGGATCAATCTAATTTAAGTTACATAGTCAGTACTGTTTTCGAATTATACAAATAAACACTTCCGCCGCTTATCTAATTATTACATTATTACTGCCGGTCATACAGTTGGATTTTGCGAAGCTCATTTCGCCTGACTTTCTGTTTGATTATTGTCAAAATCAAAGTCCGCTTTATCCGACACTAATAATTACTTCCAATTCCAAATCCATGTCTTTGTATACTGCCAGATTTATCCAATTCCTTTCTGTGCATGTTAAATTTACAACAACTACAATTTACATTTCCATTTATTTACACATATACATACATACAGTCCACTCCACTTCCTCCAAAAGATCTATAAATCCAAAATTCAATACAGTCCACTCATAACATAACATAAAAAATAAATATATGTATATAAATCAGAATATATGCACACAGTATATAAATATGTACATATACATCACTGTGGACGGCAGTCCACGTAGTGACAATGAGCACCGAGACTATGGTGCACAAGGAACACTACTATATAGAGCCGAAGAGTTGAAAATCTGCTACGATAGTCCGAACCAAACCATTTATATCTTGATCGAATCGTATTGTAAACTTCTTTGAAACTGCATACTAAGATTTTTCAAAAACGGATTTGGTCAGGAGAAATGGGAGTGAAAGTGAGAAATTAAAAATTTTGAACATTGCAGCTGTTGGGGCCGGAGGAGCAAAAATCTCAAAATGTTTAAGTTCGCGTCGAATGACACCTCAGTCATCCCGATCCGATATTCCGTTCAAAAGATATTCAATAAACAAGATTTTAATGGCATTTTCGAAATGAGAACGATTATCCTGTTGTTTGTCTGTGTGTCGTTTTTTTTGTTTTAGAGTCCTGAAACCACTTTACTTTATTTAACAGCTCGAGCTGAACTACTTTTGTTTTACTATTTTTTTGGTTTTAGCTAGATTTTCCGCGCCAATAACTTCTAAACGACTAAAGCTACAAAAACGTGCTATATGTTGTTAGAAAGATATTTTGAAATGATAGTAACTTTTTCCTTGACATAATTTATCTTAATATAATAATTAAAAATGTTCAATTAAAATGTTTCATTTTTTTTTAAGTTTTTGAAATTGCTCTAACGATTTTGATTATCACTTAAGACCATATAGCCCTTGAGATTGCTTAACTTTTGGTATATAACACATATCTGGGAAAAATCGCTTTCTCGAGATATTACTCATTCAAATTAGTAGCAAAGATCCCATATACGAGTACCTAAACTTTTACATGCAGTATACATACATTTATGTAAAAATACATGTAGAGTCAATAGAGACATTTTAAAGCCTACTGTGACGCCCCGTTCCGAGCACACAATACATATTGCCAAATTATAATGTATTAAATTTATCATATATAAATATATTTTCTAGCTTAAGTTTACTCAGTGTAGCCAGTGCAGTGCAGCGACAGAGCGAAGCTAAGAACAGCGAGAAGAGATAAGCCTTGCATACGGCGAACGGAAATAACTTCAGAGGCTACGCAGTATCGGAGCACAGCAAGCTTTCGCACCGCTAGGCGAGAAAGGGCGATCGGCTGCATCGTTGCATTGGGGAGCGCAAAACAAATCCCCAGCGCAGTCACCGACAGCGGTGGCGATCTCGAATTCGAACTCGCTCAAGAGCTTATCGAGTTTCCGCCTCCGTTCGTCGGTACAGGCAAAGAGAGAAAAGCCGAGCGGCGTGCACAAGGACACCCACACCCTTGCGTGGGTATATGCAGGGCGACCCGAACGAACGGGATTGAGAGGCGCAAAACCCTTCGGCGATGTGGGTTTATCAACTGCACCGGGCCGGAGAGCGGGCATGCAGACGATGCGAAGAGCAAGGGAAGCTTCGTAATCTGAGTCGGCTTAGCGGAAGCTGGGCGCCGAAGACGAAGGCAGTCAAGTTTTGGGACCTGGAACGAGGAGTTACGCGTAGGTCCCGGCGTACAGTCCGCAAGATTTCCCAACACGTGTCGGCGCCATCGCTCACAAGTGCTCCACGCCGACGCCTAGTACCACCACGCCCACGTCCGGTACCTCGTTGCATAGTTGCCCATATCACCTCGCTAAAAGTGGCCCGACCGCGTTTCGAACGAACCCTCGGCCAACTGGTTGGCACGCGCAGGCTTTAACCCCAACGCCATTCGCCTGCGTACACGTGACAGAAAATCGGATTCGAAGGGCTTAAAGAAATAAAATTAAAATTAAATATTAATAAATAATAAGAGGTTAAACAAAAAAAAATCGATAAACAAAAATTACGTTACCCGCCCTCCCTTTTTAGATCAGCAAACGCACAACCCATTAGCGCTCTGAACTACGGTATTTCTAGATTTTAGAAATCTTTTCTATTTCTTAAAAAACGATTCTAAACTTTCAACATTTTAGAAAATATTTCTAATATTTAGTATTATTTACTTTTAATGGTTAGGGTATTGGCTTTTAGGAAATGTTTTTCAAAAAAATTCTGTTTTATGACAAGCTTTTCTAGATTTCAGAAAAAAATGTCTAAATATAAAGATTTTTTTTCTAAAGCACTTTGTTTCTTCTTGGCGGTTTTGGATTATGGTGACCATTCCTGCAATATAGAATTTATTATCTTATTTTAAGAAATATGTCCTTGTTTTTAGAAAAATTTTTATTGTAATAAAAAAAAATATATATTTTTTTATGGCGATTTTCTTAAATATTGTATTATGAGTGTACAAAAAAAAGTAGGAAAGCTACAATCCCGTGTGACCGACTGTGAGATACCCGGTACCCAAAGCACTGTGGGTGAAATTAAATAGCACATGAACATGAAAAAAAAAAATATTGACAAAGGAGGACAAATGTAACTAGGAATATTTTGAAGAACACCCAAAAAATGCAAATGTTTCTGGGAACATGTTTAGCAACACATAAAAAAGGAATATAAATGCAAGGCCCATGTTAAGCAAAACGCAATGTAGCTGTCAACACAGGAAAAATGTATTGTTTTTGTTAATTTACTTACATTTTTAGAGGACGTCCACACAAATATATTTATTTCATATATATTTTTTTTAGACCGAAAATCACAATATCTTAGATAAACTTTTTTCATGATTTTCGAGGGTGAAAGTGTGCGTGGACAAATTTTAAATCAAACTTGATCTGCGTGCAACAGATAGGAATGTTGTCACCAAATTTGGTAGCTCTAGCTCTTAGTCTCTGAGATCTGTTGACTCATACGGACGGACGAATAGACGGACAGATGGGCATGGCTAAATCGCATCGGATGGTGAAACTGATCAATATAATACCCTGCAAGGGTCCAATTTTTTATAATATATATAATAATAATCATATTATATTTAATTATTTTAATATTTTTATTTAAAAATTAATCTAACTATTTATATTTTTACAAAACAAAAAAATCCGATTGCTAATCAAAGAATACTCTTATTAGTTAATACGAAGTTAGTTCCGATGTGAAAGATCCCAAAATAATATAAAATTAAAAGTTAAATAAAGAACATACGAGTAGTGGGCCCCTCCCTCAGTAGATCTATTCATTGTTGTTAATATTAAAAGCATTAACAAACATTTAATGAGCCGAGGCCAAACACGAGTCTCTATTTATAAAAATTAATATCGATCACAAACGTCCCAATATCCCAATAATATTAATAATCATTTTAAGATTAATTTATTTTTTTATTAGGAACAGAGCTAAAATTTAGATATGTATTACTCTATATCTAAATTTGTATTACTCTATATCTAAATTTTAGCTCTGTTCCTACCGAAGACATCTATTGGTTTTCCTTTGCCGCAAATTTATATCAAATTCTCAATAAATTGCCAGCTAACGTTGGTCGCGAACTGAGGATTCCCCTGGAATATCCAATTTATTGACAGCATATAGTCGCCGGTGGGAAAGGGAAGGGTCTTTATCTCAGTTGTAAGATACATTCCCCTTATTAATATGTCACCCTTCAACTGAAAAGTAGAAGATTAAACTTGACTTGGAGATTGGCCATACTTACATAAAGTGGACAAGTGTGGTTAATGTTTGAAAAGTCCTTATACATGCTGTATATATAAATATTGACGGGGCTGAAGGGCTTCTTTAAAAATCGACATGCATCGATTTTATTGTGGAAGAGCCATGGCTTGTATCCGCTCGCCCTTTTGAAGACCTGAGAGTGCATGATTATGTCCTTAACCGGATGGATGAAAGACGCATTGAAGTTGAAAACAGTCTTGTTTCGACTTATCGCCTTCAAGCGGCACTCGTTTATCCTAACCCACGATAAGTTGTTGCTGGCACACACTACATTTGTTAGCTTATAGGTGACCGAATCCTTGTAAGTATTGGCTTGGCTTAAACCTTGCATTTCTTGTATATATCAATAAACTTACACCTGATCTCCAGGAAAAAACGAGTGTTAAAATAGCGACAACCTTTACTGCTGCCCCCATGGCTTTTTGCGGTAAAGTGAAAATTAAATGGTCATTATTTGAAACCACAGCCCTTAAATGCTCCACATTTAATTACCTTGTTTTTTTTTTAATTATTTGGTTTATTGAAACGGAAAAATACCTAAAAAAATAATTGTTTCTCCCGCAATATTATTAGTTTTTTATACCCGGTACCCATAGGGTACAAGGGTATTACACCTTCTCCCTACATCTATCTGGGTAAATAATAATATAAAAGCAAGCTAACAAGCTACAGTCCACGGAAAGTAGCAAGCAGCCGTGCTATGAAAGTCTCATCTCTAAGAGAAATAAAGTCGTGTCAAACACAACAGCATAGATATAGGCGTTTGAAGAGACAACATATTGTTGACAACTGGATACTAGGACGCTCCTGCCAGCAGAACATTAGGTTGCTGACCATATTCATTTTAGTTGATATTTGTCTTGCCCACTTTTCCAGTCTTCTTTAAACAATGCAGTCTTGGCAAGTCTTTTTTGCACATTTTGAACTATGTGGATATATACACAAACCCACTCAATGTAATGGTAGACTACAGACTTAATATAATTTATAAGTCACTTTTACCTACTCAGCAGTGTCAAACGACCGACTTATTTCTCGGAAAATGACAGGTTAGCGGAAATCGGAACCGTTCTCATTATTTATATATATACGAGTATCAAACCGAAACCCTAATTCTTGCCAAATAATAGTGTGAAAGCTTACAGAAATCTTCCCGCTTTCTATAAAATGTCTCCAAACTCGACTAATGATTTCAGTTTCTGGCAAGAACGCTAAAGAGAAAGGTCTGTGAACAAAGAAATTAATTTAACAAAACTGAAAAGTTACTTTGTACTTTAGTTAAATAAATTATATTTTTTTCAGAGCTTGCAAGCTTCAGCTCATAAGTTAATCAGTTGTCAAAAAGGAAAAAATGAAACTACAGGCACTCTGCGCTAAGTTGTATTGTGGCTCATTTGACTTTCAATATGAAAGCGCTCAGCAGAATGGCTTCTAAATCTGCCTACTTGTTAAAACCACGTAGGTACTAATGCGAAAGATTTTAGCTTTTAGCACTCACCTGAAGTCCCACCGCTTCCTGCTGATCCAGCGAACTTAGCGCCTTGTCCATGGGCGAGAATAGCATTTGGCCGACCTGAAGGTTATCCTTGCTCTGGGCAATCAGAATGCTCTCTCCCGCCTCGCCAAGTCCGGCGCGTCCAGCGCGACCTACCATTTGTTTGTACTTGCACAGAGTCATAAACTCTTGGCCCACGTACGGGGCTCGTATAATCACTCGCTTGGCTGGTAGGTTAACGCCCGCCGCCAATGTGGAGGTGCAGCAGATGACCGTCACCACGCCGAAGCGATAGGCCGTTTCGATGTACTTTCTCTCGTCGGTTGTCAGGCCGGAGTGGTGGTAGGCGATGCCGTAGGGCAATGTCTTGGCCAGAACCGGACTAAGGACACCGCACATCTTGTCCAAGGCATCCATCAGGTCGATTTTTTCGCTGCGTCGATGCTTAAAGAACTTCTGCTTGGGCACAATGCGGCTGAGAAGTAGAGCCACGTTTTCGCAGTTCTTGCGACTGGGGCAAAAAACCAAACAACAATGTTCCGGGGCACATTCGCTGATTAACCCAGCCAGGTGATCGGGATCCGCCCTTTTAACAGCTTCGCTGTACTGCAAAGAGAGTAGTAAGTTAATTCCGAACTCGAATCAAAATTTGAATTTAGCTCACGGCGTAGTTAACAGTGCGACTGGGCACAAAGATCTCCTCCAGCGATTGACCAGTCGCGTTGATCTCCAACAAATCCGGCCCACATTTGATGTACTCTTTCAGTTCCACAGGTCGGAAGCCTCTTGTGTAGACATCGGCATTCAGAAAGGATGATATTTCGCTGAGATTGCCTATCGTGGCACTCATCCCGACAATTTGAATGTTGGCTGCATCGGAAAAACCGCATAAAAATCTTCAAAATGGTTGGAATTGTAGCCCGTTGATAACTTGCCATTCAAGAACATCACCTTGGTGAGGAAAGCCTCCAAGGTTGCTCCCCGTCCCCGCTCGCCAATCAAATGCAGTTCGTCCACCACCACCAGGCCAATCTCATGGGGCCGCTGCACATCTATCAGGCTGTCCATAAGAACGGCTCCCTTTTCAATGGAAGCTATGAACAGGCTGCGTCTCTTGCGCCGTGGCTGAGGTGGACATTTGCCCTTTCCAGCCGTGTACTCTTCCACAATAAAGTCCAGGTCGATGGCGAACGGCGACATGGCGCTGACCTTTTCCTGGACAATCGACACATATGGCAAGATGAACAGAACATTGCGTTCACGGCAGAGCAGCTCGCGCAGCATAAGAATCTCGGCCACCAGGGTTTTCCCCCCGCTCGTGGGCAACGCGTAGATCAGATTCTTCCTCTGCCTGATAGCAGGTAGATTCAGGCACTCGTCCTGCCACTCTGTTCGGTAAAAAAAGGATGGGGAAAATTCTCCGAAAATCAGAAAATCTAAAAATGTATGGGTATTATATTTTTTACCGTACAAACTCTTGATGCCCTTGTGTTCTAATATCATCTTCTTCACCTTATCGGGCAGGCCATAGAATTCGCCCTTGCTAGGGAAGTTGTCCTCGACTTGGTTACCCTTCTCGAAGTCTGCAAAGGCCTGCGACTCCCAGTTCACTGGGTCCAGTATGGAACGATTTCTCAGCTCTTCGCATGTCTCGTACTGCGTGCCTTGCACTATGCCCTCTAAAACCGATTTGGAAATAAAGGACATGGACTCGTCGTGCTTTGCCGCCGACTTATTAAGCTTCTCCGGTGTCCGGGGCACTTTGAAGGCCACCGCGTCCAGGAAGAGTTGAGTATTCTGCAGCAGTGGCTCACTGAAATCTTCGGCTCCGTGGAATATGTCCTCCATTTCCGCAACGCTCAGGTCGTTTAGATTGATTTTCTTAAACACCTCATTGGCGTCCTCTTCACCGTAAAGGTCAATTTGACGGTCATCATCCGCTGGAGCCCGGATTACTGCGGGTTCCAGGTTCTGTGTTGTAGCGGGAAAGGATGTGTTGCCGAACAGAGCGTCGTCCGACGTCGGGCTCTGCGGCATGTTGTTGTTGATGCTGCTGCTGCATGTCTGGGCCTGCGTCCCGAAGAGCTCTTCCTTGCGCCCGCTGAGCAAATCCTCCAGCTTTGCGCTTGAAAAGAAGCTTTCATCCTCGCTGTCCGGCCAGAAGAGGCCCTCGGTGCACTGACGTTTAGCATTGCTTTCTTCCCGACCCGGTTCTTCTTTTGTCAAGTCTAAACCCCGTTTATTGCGAATTGTTGGGCCATTGTTTTTATTCTGCTGAATCGACATTTGGCGCTCAAAAGTGCAACCGTTTTAGAAAAGTGACAAAATATCGAATTAACTTCTTGCCATTCAATAGTGCTGCCAGGTGATGAGCGTCCAAAATAGCTAGTATCTGACCAAAAATAAGCTAAAACAAGCTAAAAAGCCCATATCGAACAAAACATATAAAATATTAGGTTTCGGAAGTTTTTAAGTAAATTCAAGAAAGAATTTTATAATTTTCTTGCTTACTTAAATATATTTTAATTTGTTTTTAGATAAAGCTACTTACTCAGTCCCGCGAAAAGTGTTCTTCAGCATTGAGTCAAAACGAGAGGTCAATAGTCACCCTCTCACTATCTCGCACTGCTTAGGAACACTTTTCGCGTGTCTGAGTACGTAGCTTAAAATTAACATATTTTTTGTGGCTAGTTGTAAATGTGGAAAACTTGCATACGTATACCTGAGAAATCAAAAATACACTCATTTACACAGGGTATCGGCGATAATGTTCTTAAATCGATTTTACTGGTCGTCAAAAATCCAAGATGCGAGTAAAGAAATTTCACTTCAAGCTCCGTACTCAGACACACGAAAAGTGTTTCTAAGCAGTACGATAGAGCGAGAGGGTGAGTATTGACCTCTTAGGACCACTTTTCGCGTGTCTGAGTACGGAGCTTCAACAAGAACAAGCTCTTTTATATATATATAAGCCGTGAAATCATTTAAGCTTATAAAATATTCTGTTGAAGTTCCGAAAGCATTTATTACTAAAATATGCTATATGAACTCTTAAATAAGCTATATTTCAGGATATTATTTTGCCGATTTGATAAGCTCTTAAATATGCTAGATCTAGCCTGAAATAAGCTAAAATGGCAGCACTGGTAATGTTACAGGCACTTTTAGCAATGCGTTTTGGTATTATGTAGTTAAAAGCGACGGGCACACCATTCATTCCCCGCAATTTGTTTTCTTTTCGTTCAAAGTATGATAACATTTCACCTGGAAACGTGAGACGATTCGCCAGGATGGGCAGCTGCTGGTACCTGGAGCATGTGACCACCCGCGCACGTATCGTCCTGAACAAGGGGGAGAACTTGATGGGTCGTCACTCCTGCTGCAAAATTACGATCAAGGATTACGACTTTGTGTCACGGGTGCATGTGAAGATGACCGTGAGTGATGCAGGCGTGCTAGTACAGTCGATGGTAAGTCCTTCTAGTTTCTGTGATCAATATTAGTACAAAGGTACATCTGAATTGGGTTTGCATGCATAGAACACCAGCAACGGAGTCTTCATTAATGCGCAGAAAATGAAGGACCAGATTAGTCGCATAATGGTCGTGGAAGGCGCTATCATCAGCCTGGGAGTTGAAGGCGACATAAAGGATGCTCCGCGCAATTACCCCATCTTTGTGCTGCGAAAAGTGGTTACAGAGGCTGAGGAGATAGTCCTGTCCTCGGACGACGATGACGATACTAGGCCGCTGCAGGATTCCAAGGTCGGTCTGATGATTCCCGACTTGGCGGCAGTAAAAAAGGATACGACTGACCAGGAAGAGAATCCCTTCAGCTCCAATTTGCACCTACCGAAGATTCCCGAGGTGAAGCAGGAGCTGGTGAGCAAGACCACCGAGGAGATAAGAAACATCTTCGGCGAAGCGGATGAGGCTATTCTCGGTAGTGTTATGGATATAAATCCATATCTGTACAACCAACTAAACAAGCAATCTGGAAACACTCCATCAACGAGTGCAAAAATTCACGATGGCGACGTAATTGAACTGGATGCGGATGCTGATATGGAGATGCAACCACCGGAACAGGTTGAATCCGTCGGTGAGGAATACGACGAGCAGTTTGCCATTTCCCAAGCGGTGCTGCAGGGGATGAAGGCTGAGATGGCTTTCAGCGATGGCGAGGAGGACTTCCTATCGGAAAATGTCATGAAAGGTGAAGAGCTGATGGGTTCGCCTTCGTCTCAAGCGAACTACGATGACATTATCATTATCGACGAGAGTGACGACGATGAGCTGTACAACAAGGTGGCCGACTGGTCCAACAAGCTCCTCAGCCAAAGGGTTCCGGATGCCATTGAAATGTCGCAAGCATACCCGCTGATGCAGGACTCGGGCTCGGATCAGGAAAGCGAATCGCGTTTTGCAATGAAGCAACCGCCGAAGTCACTCCGCATCGATAGCTCCAGTGAGGACGAATCCAGCGACCTGAATCTGTGTAATGGTAAATATACTGAGCAACAAATTAGCAAATATTTTCTATGCACATACATTTTATGATTTTAAATTTAAACCTAACAAGAAAGAAAGCTAACATCAGTAAGTCGAAGTGTGTATATCCTTTCAGTTTGCAATTGGATCATTGAAAATCAATTTTAGTAAAACAGAACAAATATCGAAGGTTGTAAATTTGTATTTATCTAAACATTTTATATTTTACATATACATTTTTAAATTTTCTTATAAATCGACCGATTGATTCTATGGCAGCTATATGACGTAGTTGTCCGATCTTAATGAATTTAACATCGAAATTTTAAAACCGTTAAAAACCGCTATATCTCAAAATTTATAGAAATACGTTAGAAAACAGAGAAGTTATATTTTTATACCCGGTACCCATAGGTTACAAGGGTGTTATAAGTTAGTGCCAACCGAGAATGTGTGTAACAGGCAGAAGGAGGCATCTCCGACCCCATAAAGTATATATTCTTGATCAGCATCACCAGCCGAGTCGATTTAGCCATGTCAGTCCGTCCGTCTGTCCGTGTGAAACAACAGATCTCAAAGACTATAAGAGCTAGAGTTACCAAATTTGGTGACACGCATATCAAATTTGTTTTAAAATTGGGCCACGCCCACTTTCGCCCTCAAAAATCATAAACAACGTAAAATAAGCTATACTCGTTATTTTCGGATTAAAGTTAATAGATAAAATAAATAAGTAGGCCTTCGCGGACGTATTCTAAAAATTGGAGTAAAATCGCATGATAAATATGGAAGTTATTAAACAATTAAGTTTCTGTTTATGAAGAAGCATACAGAGAAAGAGATGTTGAGAGCGCACGTGCGTGTTGCCTAGCAACATTTGTCTTTGTTGGGTGTTGCGCAACATGTTTCTAGCAACATTTGTCTCGTTTGAGTGTTGGTAGGAACATGTTGTTAACAGTAGTTGTTCTCATTTGTTAACATTTTCTTCTTTCATGTTCATGTGCTATCTAATTTCACCCACAATGGTGTTTCCGTACCGGGTATCTCACAGTCGATCACACTCGATCGTAGCTTTCCCACTTGTGTTACATTAATTTCGCCATCTTTCCTATGGCAGCTATAGGATATAGTGGTCCGATTTCGGCCGTTCCGACATAAAACTGCTTACAAAAGAAATAAAACTATGCTGACATTTTTAGAGACTAGAGAGACTAGTTCGCGTAGAAACCGACAGACAGGTGGACCTGGCTGACATGGATCGACTCGACTGGTGATGCTGAGAAAGAGTTGGCAAACGCATCAATAATTTTTAATAATAATTACAATTTTTAATTACATGTTTTTTTTTTTATATATACGTCTTTGAGGAAAATTTTTTAGCGTATGTTGTTGCCTTGTGATATGAAATAACATCGGCGAAATCTCAAGCACAGAATCGGAAAATTACAGTTGTTTTATTTTGAGCGAAAAAAAATAAAAATCATTAATCACTGGTCGACAAAAAAAAAAAAAAAAAAAAAAAA